>CAUYLG010073285.1:0-49494 GCA_963573385.1 Cacajao melanocephalus
TACAGCTTTGTGAATCTTCTAAGAACTGCTGAAACAAACACTTTAAAGTGATGAATCTTATGATATATGAATTATATCTCAGGAAAAAGAAGAAAGAAGGCAGAAAGGAAGGAAGGAGGGAGGGAGGGAAGGAAGGAAGGAAGGAAGGAAGGAAGGAGGGAGGGAGGAAGGGAAGGAAGGAAGGAAGGAAGGAAGGAAGGAAGGAGGGAGGAAGGGAAGGAAGGAAAGAAGGGAAGGAGAGATGGAGGGATAGAGGGAGAGAGGGAGGGATGGAAGGAGGGAGGGAAGGAAAGATAAAAGAAAAAAGAAAGAGAGAGAGAAAGAAAGAGAGAGAAAGAAAGAGAGAGAGAAAGAAAGAGAGAGAAAGAAAGAGAGAAAGAAAGAAAGAAAGAAAAAGAAAGAAAGAAAAAGAAAGAAAGAAAGAGAGAAAGAAGGAAGGAAGGAAGGGAATGAAAGAATGAACAAATTTTAGAACTCTAAAACTGAGAATTGTGGGATAGCCCGGCAGTGACTTCATAGGCATCACCAAATGCTTCTTTGTCTTGATCACCTCCACCAACTAACCTTCCCAGTCACTAAGAGCATGCATGGTGAATGTGCTTTCTAAGCGTGAGTTACAGAAGCAGCGAGGGACAGCCAGGGGAGAGGTTGGTGAGTTTTTATGTAATCTATTATTAGATATCTCTACATTATGAGATACATGTAGATATTAGGTTGGTGCAATTACTTTTGCACCAACTTCCTTCCTGGCACATCCACACAACCATGAGAATTTGAGAAATGCCATTTCCCAGCACGACCTGCTGCTCACTTGACTCTGCTGAGTGAAGCAAGGGTAAAGCTGACCTCACTCAACGTTGAATGTCCTGAACCTCCTTGTGACTTTGGCCAGGCTTCCAGTAGGTGGACTGTGGGGTAGGAAAGGAAAACAGGAAATGTCCTGGGGGAGCTTTCCTGTATTCCTTCAATTACCAATCTGAGCCCCTCCCTGCAACCTACAAACAAGTAATGCATCCAAAGCATATAAGCATGGAAGTGAATATAACTGTCAGAATGATTTATTCAGATAAGGATTTCTGTATATTTCTCTCCCCATTCTAAGCAGGCAGCCAGGCCCCTGTACACTTAGTCCTAGGGGTGATTTACATGGCAGGGCAGCAAGCACAAGCTGCTTAAATCAACTTCCTTCCTCGCTTCTCCCTCTCTCTCACCATACAGTATGGTAGCTATCAGCCATAGAGGCTATATAACCTTCAATGTAAATTACATAAAATTAAATATTCAATCCCTCATTTGCACTAGCCATATTTCAAATGATAGCTAGCAGCTACAATACTGGAAAATGCAGAATAGAACATGTCCATCATCATACAAAATTCCATTCTTCACACTGGGCTGCCATTCCTCAAAGGAATGGAGGCAGAAACACTGAGGAAAAGAGACGGAACATCCCTCCATGGAAGAAGGACAGAGTGAGTCTCTCATGCAGGTTTTCTAATGGCCTAGGAAGTGAGAAATCCTCATAGTGAAGGGCTTCCCAGGGCCTAGGATGACCAATCACACACCTTGGCACTTTGGGCAGAGACAAGGGCTTTGGCCTATACGTCTCGGGAGTCAGCAGTGGAAAGCACCTGCCTGGCCAATGAGAATGCCAGTGTTGACCATGATGAGCAGAAGCTCAGGAGACCTCCCGCCAGTACAGGGTACTATGTGAGCCTCCCAGAGTGTTCAAACCCAGGAAGAATGACCCAGTCATCACCAAGATTCTGTTTGTTGGCAGAGCAGCTCAAATTCAGATTCAATTTGCTATGAAGGAAATATAAAAATGTTCTATTTCTTGCTTACCAAAGTTTAAGAAAAAAATATTAATATCTGCTACCAATCAAATAATTTATGAGACATGACTAAATATATACTATAAATAAGCAAACCTGTGTGTGTGTGTGTGTATGCATGTGTGTGTGTTTGTCCCTGACCCATTTGGGAGTATTAAAATCTGTGAGTTTTCCAGTTTCAACTCTGAGTACCTGCAGAGAATGAGGCTTGCTTGAAGCAAAATTTCAGAGGCCAAGAAATATTCCAATTGTCTCAGCCTTCATGCAGATCATCGCTCACACCCGTAAGATCTAACAGCCTCTCTGCTCCAGTCTAGCCCACCTCAAATGCATTTTGCAGGCTGCAGGAAAGGGATTCCCTTATAATATGAATCTGAGCAGATCACACCCCTTTTAATAATCTTTCTGTATTATATCATACTTTGGGGAAAAATCTGTGACCTAAGCATGGCCAAAAAGGGCTTCCAGGATGTGGCCCCATCATTTACCACTCACTCCTCTTCATGCTAAAATGTGTTTTCTATGACTGCAACCTCTGTCTCCCCTCTGGGTCTTGGTGCACATTACATCCTAATTGTGTACCTTGGTTTTGTTATACAAAAGGAAGATAATAATAGAACCTATCTCATAAAGGTGTTGAAATAATGTAGTACTTAATTAATGCAAGTTCATAGAACGGTGCCTAGTATATAGTAGGTAGATTTTTAAAAAAATTATGAAGTAATGGTGCTAGGATATTAACAGATGACAGAGCACTCATGTGTTGCCTCTGCTTGGGCAGGGTCTGCACTCTAGGGGGTGATCCTGGATGAAGAAGTCTCTTAAGGATGTATTGGCCTTATGCTAGGCTTCTGGAAGGGTATGGCTTTTTTTTTTTTTTTCAAATTAAGTGATGTCTTTTCAGATCTAGTCATCAAATTACTCATTCACATTGCTCATTTAAGGTAAGATAAGGCCTTGTTGAAGTTCCTAGAGAAAAAAAAACTTAAGTATTGAATATCAGAGAAAAAAACACTGGACTAAAAATGAGGGCATCATTCTATAAAACATGCTACCAGTCCTCCTGAAAGCTGTCAAGGTTATCAACAAGGAATGTCTAAGACACTGTCAGAGCCAAGGGGAGCCTAGGGAGGCATGACATGTAAATTTAACATGGCATTCTGGATGGAATCTCAGAAGAGAAAAAAGATGTTGAGTAGAAACTAAGGAAATTCAAGTAACTCTGGACTTCAGCTAATGATCATGTATCAATACGGGTACATTAATTGCAACAAATGTACCATACAAATATATGATATCAATAATGCAGAAACTGGATACAGTCTATATGGGAACCTATAGTATTGTCTCAGTATTTCTGTAAATTTAAAACAATTCTAAAACAAATATTTTTTTTTAAAATGAAGACATCTGAGTTGTATAAGCAGACTTACCATTAAGCGGATCCATGGTTGTATGACTCAAATGAAGTTAGCCTTTCTGAGACGCTATATTCTCATGCGGTGAGAAGGCTGACAGAAACAAAACTTACTTTCCCACAAAGTTATAAAAGTCCATGGATTTAAAAAGAGAAACAAAAGATCCAATTCATAAGTGATATACTAGCTGTATCAGATCTGCTTTATGGAACCAAATCTTAATCTGGAAGTTACAAGAAAATTGTACCTATGGATATGTATGTGTGTGTGAATGTGTGTTTAATGGTAAATGGTGTCAGGATTGGACACACATTTGAGAATTGAACAATGTCATGTATTCCTTGACTCACTCACTTTAGATGCTTCAAAAGTCAAACAGTCAGAAGGCAAGTTGGCCTGAGCTCTGGGTTTTCTTAAGTTCATTTATTTATTTAATGAAGGCCGTATTTTACAGGATTATTAAATGAACTCAACTTCCTTGTTCGTTTTCAGGGGCCTATGACTCAATGACTTAGACAAGGACCAAGTAGCTCCAGGGAAAGAAGGCAGAACTGACTACGGTCCCTAGAGAAGAATTAGCTTTTCAGTGGTCATTTAAAGATCACTTCTCACTCAGAGGCAGAAGGGGAAAAAAGATATGTAAAGTTAAGAAAATGGATGGTTAAGGAGTTATTTCTCTAGGACAGAAAAGATGACAAGCCTTTTTATTTAATTTGCCACTGAAGTTCTAGGATAAAAGTGCAGAAGAAACAGGAGAAAACAGCAAATATCACTGCATTGTTTCCTGCTTCTTTAACCTACTAGCAATAGAATTCTTGCTATCGAGGAAAAGCATATGCTCTGAAATATTCCAAACTTCACTCTGGTAACATTTCCTCACTTTTAATAGGAATCATTCAGCCATGGTTCTCTGCATCCTATGAACAGTTCCCAGCAGCGTCATGACATTTATCAACATCCGAGGTGACTCTCAGCCCTAAGTATTTTTTTATTTATCTCAGTCTTCAGGATACAAGAGTGACAGGGCTGGGGTTCTTCTCCAGGTGGCCATTCTCACTCTACCTCTTAACAGATAAGCAATGTTGAGCAAATTACTTCACAAGTCTTCAACTTCAGTTTCATGGTTTTAAAACCAGAAAGAATGCTACTACCTAGGAAATTTGTTTTAACAATTACAAGCGAAAATATGCACAAGGAACCTGGGAGAGTGCCAAGCACTCTTCACCCTGCACTGATCACCCAGAAAACAACAGAGTGTTGCTTCTATCCACCTGCTGTATGAGGACGCCTGGGCAATGGAGACATTGGCATAAGCTATCAGTCCTAGCTCCCTCCATCTGGACCCAATGTGGATTGCTGCTTCCTCAGCTGACCAGATTCGTTTAACACAGACTTTCTTGAGATAGGCTAACATACCCTTTGTATCCTATTTAAATTTGGAAGATACTTCCTCTATTATGAATGATATGAAAATGTCTGAGAGTTAAGGCGCATATTTGAAGTCTAACTCACAATTGTATTTTCCCTGTATGCATATTCCTCATGTACACCCAATGGTGTTCTGCAGACAGCTTGTACAAGTTCGATCGAGGGAGTTGCTTGCTAAATATTCAGAAATTTTGTGAATTGGCTATAAAACATAGTTGTTATTAAATGATAAATTATAGAAACTTACAATTGGTGAATCATACGAAAAACAAAGAGAATATTCAACTCGTGAATTTTTGTTATTGGGCTGCATTTCACAACTGTCTATGATCTTGAGATTGTTTATATCTGTTGTAACTGCAAGTGCAGTGCTGCTGCACACCTCTGCCCAAGTCCACCTTCAGGAACCACACGGTAATATAGCAAGAACAGCCACGGTAGGAGTATTCACACCGCAGAGACTGTACACTGCTATTACACAGATCAGAGCCTGATGTATTGTTTTATTGACTCTCTGGACTGGAGAAAGTGATGGAGAAAATACTAGTAATATAGATTAAACTTAAAAGTGTGTCATGTTGCTTCCATTACATTGTGACATACACACACACAATTTAGGAAATATTCTACTGGTATTTCAGACCTATTATTTGATTCACCAAAGAAGTGGCTTCCATCCTTGACAAACAAGCAAAGCTTTAGCATATGACTTCATTGTTTCACTTTTGTCTTAATCATCAATGTAAATGAAAATACCAACTGGCACTTGTATTTATATTATTTCAACAACTGTGACCGTAAGTTGTCTACGAATGCCAGGATTTGGAAAATAATTCAATAAATACATTCCGTGAGAATAAAATGTCTTCATGGAATTTAAAATAAGAAGAACATATATTTTTACTATTACTTGTAAATTGTTTTGCGTCCTCTATGTCATTAAATTTATAATAAACATATGTACACACATTCACATTATTTTGGAGACTTTGTTGCTAAACATTACTGTTACATCACTAAAACTAAAAGTCTGTGCCTATGTGTTTACGTGTATTACACTCAGTGATTTTCATTTTTTTATATAATTAAGGACTTTACTAATGTTCCTGCCAAGCCATACAGCTATGAAGATCATTTCAGTCTATGTTTAAGCACCTGACATTTCACTATAGAAAAGACCTTGCTGCTTAATACTTGACTCTGTGCAGGCAAGCAGCATCAGATGCCAGGAGTACAGACTTTAGGAACAGCCTAAATTTGGGTTCAAATCTCAGCTTTGCCAATTACTAGCTGGTGTCAGTAAATTACTTCTTCATTCTTTGCTTCATCAAATAATTAAATAATAATGACTAGAGTTTAAAAATAAAACAGAACCAAAATTTTTAAAATAATTAAAATGTCAATTTATTTACTACTTAGGCCTGAGAGTGCTCACTCGCTAAGGAACTTACTGAGTAGGTCACTAAAGAGGGGGAAGCCCAGGTGTTTTAAAGTTAGAAGTGGGAGGTCATGGAGCTGTACCAACTCAGCAATGAACACCACCACTCAGACAGAACAGAATGTGCCCATAAGTCCGTACACAGTTGCTTATATGAAATCCCGTTGTGCATGGATCAGGCAAATATCTTCAGCTAGGGCAGGAAATGGGCATTCGGAGTTCACCGCCCCTTGTGAGCTTCTGCTGGTTAGAGCCAGCTATGAAGAAGCTAACAGTCAAGCTGGCTGGTTTTGTTTTGTTTTGCTTTCTTGTGTTTTTTGTTTTGTTCTGTTTTGTTTTGCCATATGACACCATTTATTATAATATATTAAGCTCAAATATTTTCACATTTCCACTCTATTGAAAATAGACTGGCCCATGCCTGTGATGTAAAAGTAGGGCAGAGGAGCCCAGGAGGGAAAGGACAGCTCTTTATGGCACATCTGTGTCTCAGGCACGGCCTCCATAGGGGCATCAGGAACAGGGGAACTAATGCATGCAAAATACTTAAAATTAGGCACATGGTAAGCACTTAATGGATGTCAATGGTAACCATTCTAATTTCAGAAAAACAAATAAAACTCGGCCTAGCCCTCTATCCCAGTAGATCTGACAGTTAACACCTCTGAATGCTTACACTAAAGAGGTTTCTATGCCTTATGATACTCAACTTTGTTATTTCAGAACTTTGCACAATGTCTTGGACACATTATGTTCTCAAACAAATGGTGATTACTGTTAAACTCTTCTGGCTAAGCAGTGATATTTCTGGGATTTTTATTTGGAACATTAAATGAGATCATCTCAGAGCATAGTCAAAGAATACATTTTGATTACAAAAATAACAAAAAGACATTTATTTTGTGCCAACTATGTTTCCGTTTTTGTCCACACTTTGTGGAAAGTGGTGCACAGAAAGGTTAAAGCACTTTGTCCAGGTCCAAACGGAAAAAAAAAATAGTGAAGCCAAGATTTGAACCTGTATCTGTGTGACTCTGAAACTCACACTTTTGCTACCAAGCCATGCTGCCACCTTTCTATAAATTAAAATCTGTGGATAAAAAAAAATCAGAATTCACTAGAAGAGATCCGTGTGTCACAGAGGAAAAAAAAAAAAAAAGGTTCTTTGATTTTTGAAGAACAGATGGATGTGCCCTTGGGGAATCACAAGCTGAAAGGGATTTAAAGAAGCTGAACACAGAAGAGACCGATTCATCAGTCAGGGTCTTCCCCCAGAGACCATTCGCTCTCATTCTCCTGGCCTCTCAACAGTTCCTTCTGCAGTTTCCTTTGGTAATGAGGGAAGATAATACCTTCAGCAACTCTAATCCCATCACCTGCCCATAATTGGGGAATGTGTTTTACTTAACTGCGCTTAGTCATTGTTAATATTTTCTTTCTCAACATTAGTAAGAAAGGGGAGAGAAGATCTGGAACTAAAAAGAGACTGATTTCTGTTGGTATCAACCTTCACGTCCTAGACTCTCATCAGTACTTGCACATTAAGGCCTGACATCATATCACCTGTGACATCTTTCTTTCCCCCTTCACCCTCCATAGATAAGCTGAAATCTGAGAGCAGTTGTTTCAGTGATCTTTTGCTGCTTAACGAACTAGATCAAACTCAGTGCCTTAAAACAGAGTCCACATATTTTTCTGTAAAAGGCCAGATTGTATATATTTTAAGCTTTGAAAGCCATATGGTCTCAGACACAACTACTCAACTCCCCTCAGTAGCGCAAAAGCAGCTATAATCAATACGTAAATGAATACACTTGGCTGTGTTCCAATAAACCTTTATTTACAAAGATAAATAGTGGGCCACATGGGCTATTGTTTGCTGACCTCTGGTTGAAAACAGTTTATTATTTCTCAGAATTTCCTGGGCTGTTCTTTTCTAATGTAATACCGGCTGTGACCACATTCATCTGATACTGGAACATCCCTAAAGGGCTTCACTCATATGGCTGGGGCCTTAACTAGGGTAGTCGGAAGAACTGAGAACTTTTTTATCCTGTCTTTCTCCATGTGGTCTTTTATCATCCAATAGTCTAATTCATGCTTCTTCACATGGCTGTTAGGCACCAAGAGCACAAAAGCAAAAGCCGATAGATCTCCTAATGCCGAGACAGAGGACTGGACCAGAGCTATGTGTTCAAAGCAAATCATAGTGACAAGGCAGCCTAGGCTCATAGGGAGGGAAAACGATTTTGTCTCTTAATAGGAAGAGCAGTATGCACAGACAGGTATGGAAGGAATTGCTGGTGGACACCCTCACCAACAACCCCTCATGCATTTATCACATACATCACATTTTTAATCTAGTATAATAGTGTGTACAGAAGCCCCAGATCACAGAAGTTCATGGTCTAATTGAAGAAAATTGGAACCACTGAGCACAGGGAAAGATTAATTCACCCCTGAAACACAGACTGAGTTTTCAGTAGGTGCCAGCCACTGTGCTATAGCGCCAGGGTTACAAACACAGAAGCATCTTCCTCTTTGAGTTCACAACACAATATGAGATAAATAAGCCTAAAAGAATTTTAACAATGCTGGGGATCAGAAAACTACCTCCTCAAACGAAGGCCTCAGAAAATAAACATTTTCCTCTGACTTTCTCCTGTCCTGCTGTCTCTGGCCTCTTATTCTCCCCTAAGTCTAGCCATAGAAACTAGAATTCCTCCTCCTCAGGACAGGCCATGGAAATCAGAACCCCTTTTCTCCAAAGCCAGCCATAAAACCTAAAAACATTACTCTAACTTTACCCACCATCTTTTTGTTTAAAAACTGGCCATAAAGGAATTATCCGACCTAGGTTGTGTGATTATAGGTCATAAGACTCATACACTCAGAAGGAAAGAATGCTACGCAGAGAAGCCAATAAGAATCTAAACAGACAAGCTTTTCTGAGTTTTCCAACTCAGTCCATTTGCAGTAGATTAGATCATAGCATTTTCGTCCAGTTGTCTTTCTGCACGGTTACTCATGCTGTGTTGAAACGAAATATAAAAATGGAGTATCCCCTGTATCTTTGGATCTTCACACTGAAGGCTTCTGCATCGTGTAAAAGTATGATCAAGTAAATTTGTATGCCATTTCTCCTATTAATCTGCCTTTTGTCAATGATTTTCTGCAAACCTTAAGAGGACAAAGTGGAAGTTTGTCCTTTGCCCGTACGGCAACATATTAAATTTTAGACTAAAACATGATAAATTTCTGAAAAAGCAAAGAACCATGGGAATACACTGAGGAGAATTCAGCTTGGAGACATTAAGGAAGGCTTCGAGGAGGAGACCATATTAGAATGGGGGGTAGGGAGGGAGGCGGGGGTGGGGAGGGATCACATGGGGAGAAATGCCAGATATAGTATGCACCTAAAGTAAAATAAATTAAAAAAAAAGAATGAGATATTCATGACTAAGGAGGGGTTGAAGTGATGGACCAGATGTGGGGGTACTCTAGGCAGAGAGAGCAGCTTGAAAATGTGAAGAGGCTAGAAAAGTGTGGATGGTTAGGGGAACTGCTGAGGAATGGCAGGAGAGGGGCTGGAGAGCCTGGCACGGATCAGGGTCACACGGGGCCTTGAGTGACATGCGTGGATGTCTAGCATTTACCTGGTAGGTAAATTCAGAAGGGTAAGAATTTAAGCAACATTCTACAACAGAGATTGGTGGAACAAAAAACTAGAAACAGGGACATCTTTTAGAAGACTATTAAGTATTGCAGACAAGAATTGGTGGTGAATTGGGGAAAAATACATTTCAGCATTGTCTATATATTCATGCTGCTCGGTAAGGGGGAACACTGCTTCTGCAGACTGGTTTAGAGGAAAATGCAAGAAGAAGAGTCCTCAAATAAATAAATACAAAACCTGTTGACTTGTAGTAAGACCACTTGAATCAAATGCACTTTGAATGAATCTGAATCTAAATGATTAACTTGACCTTCAAGAACTGAATAGTTTTACATTTCTATAATAGACCTTGAGCTGACACCTGATATGTTCTTAATACGTATAGATGATTTTATTGTTTTACTCTTCACTTCAGGCAAGAATGCATACTGGTGTTTAATATAAGGTTTTTAAAGCACCCTTGTTTCTTCTCAAGTTATAAAAAGAATATATATTCATTACAAAAAAATTTCCCGTAAGTGAAGATGAAAGTTGCAAAACAGGAAAAGTGTGAGGGAGAACAGAACTTCCCCTTTTAGCATCTTTTACAATTTCCTTCTGAACATCCCTTTTCCCTTTGTTCTACAAAATTATGAAGATTTGTTGTCCTACATTGGGTACACGTAGGCAAAATGGGAGAGAAAAAAAGTATCGCTAATTTTACTTCTTACAGAACTGTCTAGTTGTGTTCACAGCAAAACCAGTTGAACTAAGAATAAAAATATCATGAAGATTATAAAGACTGAAGTACTTTATGACCTATGCTCCAGAGATAGACTCACCTCTGATTCCACTGCCCCACCCAAACACACACACACACACCATAAATACACGTGCACATTCACACACCTGAATGTACACATGTGCACACATAAATGCACACATGCATACACAAACATGCACACACACATGCACACACGTATACATCTATGTAAGTATGCAAACATGTGTGCATGCATATGTATACATGCAGAAACACACATACAAATACACAAATGCTATTTTGTATTATGGAGCCTTTGCCAATGATCCAACTTCACCCTCCAGCCACTTGCCTCCTTCTGAGTTCATCTTAGTTTGGTCATTTCCCACTAACCTTCCAAGAGCCAAGAATTTCTCAGTCCTAATCACTGTCAAGAGTCCATTCCCAGGGCCAAGCCTCACAAATATCTTCATCTCATTAATGGTTATTTTGTTTAAAATTATTTGTTTACTGATTTATCTCCTCCATCAGGCTGTGAGTTTTCAAGGAGCAGTGCTCTGGTCTTACCACTAAATCCCCAGGAATTGACATAAGTCCAGGGAGAATGGCAGGGGTTGATATATTCATTTAGGAAGACCAATCTGATGAGTAATTCCTTATATCCTGTGTGTGAACATTATCCTTGTGTAATTATCTGCCTGCTATTATCAAAATACATTACCACTGAATTCAATATTTTCCTCACCTTTTACTTTTAACATGTTTTACAGCTAACTTTTACTTGTGAATTATTCATAATGCGTTTTAATAGGTATAAGATAATTGACCTTGTCCGCATGAGGTATCCATAATCTCACCCTGTAATAATTAACTCTCAGATGTGGGCTATTATTTAAAGGCAATGACTTTTCATCAGTTTGGCAATACATTATTGCTTAGGAAGTCCATCTGATTAGATATTTCACAGCTCTGCTTTGTAATTCCTCCCCCATGCCAGACACTTGCTACCTAACTGCATGTCCCCTAGTGAACTCGGGCTCACACTATCTCCAATCGTACAAGGGATTTTTCCTCTTTGAATTAATTGCATTATCATTTATTACCTTTGTGAACCCAACATTCTATGACTTATTCTAAAACTCTACATTATTCCATCTGACTCACTTCTCTGCATTTTCCTTTTTCTAAAACAGTCATCAGGGTTTACTGATGTTTTCTCTGAATTTTGCCCCCTTCAGCAAATTTGTGGAAATAATACCTCAGGTGGTAGCAATTTATGAAAAAATCCCAGCAAAGAATATCTTATAGATAGCAATGTTTCCTCCAATATCTTCAAGGAAAAAATAAGGTCTAGACTCCCCAGATGCTGTCAGGATTCTATTTGTTGAAAAAAAAACAACCAACAAAAAAACTCTATCATAGTTGTATTTCAACAAAACAAAGCCCAACTTGCTGTCTTTGTTGTTGGCAACTGACATAGATTTAAATTATAGTGTGTAATTTTCAGTAGAGATTTGTGGAAATATCCCAGCAAAGAGTATCTTATAGCTACAATGCTTCCTTCAATATCTGCAAGGAAATACACCAAGGTCTAGAGAGCCTGTGACCTTAAGATTCTTATCTGCTTTTGATGACTATGGCAGTTTCATAAATTTGAACTCTATCAATTCAGAATTAGTGCTAGTAAAATGTACTTGAATAAATTCTTCAATTTTTGAATACATAATTTGATAAGTAAATGTCTACCTCAGTATAAGAAAACAGGGCAAATTTAATTTATTAAAAAGACATAATATATCTCAACATTTTATTACCCTAATTGTATGTACATGGTAACTAATATTACAAATGATTATTCTATATTCATTAAAATTAGGGGATTTGCCCAAGAGAAAGTGTGTTCTAAGGGAAAATAGCTATTTTTCATTACAGAAATTTTGTAGTTCAATCAGATCTCTCTGCCTGCCACTTACAGGTTTCTTGATAGTTTCCATGCACAGGAAGTACCATCCTTTCTGAATATAGAAATTGCTTCCTGTGATTACCAACCACCTTTCACATCAATATTCTCCAAGCACTCAAGAGAGGAACTTAAGAAAAATGTAATTCCGTGTGAAAAGGAAACCCATGAACCATAATGAAACTTGCAGAGCCATGTGCTTCAGATTAAAGAAAAAAAGGTAATATTTAAAGGGTCTTGAAGAATGTTAAACTTATCTAATGAAATGCTCAGTAACTGTTCAGGAAAGTCTCACTGTTAACACCGCCCAGAGCTATATAGATAAACTCAGTGGTTGTTAAATGAAGACCTAAGTGTAGAGACTCCCCCTGCACTACCTAAGCCAGACTTCCTCTTATAATGAGGTGCTCAGGTGCTTCAAGCAGAAGAACTTGTGTGGGAGATTTTTAACAGGTACCCCAATCTTACATACCATGATTTGAGAGACACTGACATAGAGAGATTTAGAGGCACGATGGCACGTCTCTCCATTGCAACCCTAGCCCCAGGTACCCAACTAATCACACGCCAAATCTGGAAGGAACATAGCCACAAACTCTGGTAATTTCTCTCCTATCAACTCACCTTGTGGATTGTAAAAAGATCATTCGCAATAGCTGCATTTAAGTGCTCCACACCCACGGGGCTAGTGGCTGCCATATCAACAGTGTAGCTAAGAACATTTCTGCCATTTCAGGAAGTTCTACTGGACAGTGCTGATTTACAGAATTTATTTGGAATTTTAAAAAATGTATTTAAAACTTATATCTGAAAATCGATAAATTTCATACTATTTCTCACAACTTCTCGTGCTTATATTTCTTACCTATTTGTTTAGATTATATAAAATCTTCAAAGCTCCATATATCTATTGCTGCATAGCAAACCATTCCAAATATGTTGTGGCTTTAAAGAACTATTTTATTATTTTTCACAATTCTGAAGGCTGACTACATCCTTTTTCTAGTCTTTCTTGGAGTTTCCCAAACTTCTGCAGTCAGATGGCAGTTGGGGTTGGAATGTCCAAGATGACTTCATCCCATGTCTGTTGTGTGGGAAAGGACTGTTGACAAAGCTGGGCTCGTCTGGAGCACAGGGGAAGCTGCATCTATTCCTCTTTCTAGTACCAGGTCTTCTTCCTCTACAGGTGAGAGCCATCTTTGGGAATTATTTAGCACATCCATTAAATCACTCTCTACCTCAAAGTGTCTTCTTACCCCTTCAGTTTAGTTTTCTAAATCTCCACAAGCCTAATTTGCTTCCAGCCTTCTGCTGTTCAAATAGGCGTCATGTTGTCCTTTAAATATTTCTTGAGATCATGCCTCCTTCTCTACCCCACTCCTCCAAAATATATGATTTTTTTAAAGGAAAGTAAGTGGGTCTAAAATATCCAGGGTCTGTGTACCTCTCCCCAGGTGCCAGCACATAGCTGAGTGCTGTGCACAAAGTAAGCCACTAACAAATAAAACATTGAGTTGAATTCTCCCATCCACCCCAGACACTACTGTCTCTATTCAAGAGTAGGCGAGTGTCCACCAATTTCTAAGGGTGGTATGTATGACAAGAAACTCTGGAATTAGATGGGCCACTGGTTAACTCCTATGTCCAACATTCTATTACATCAACTGCTTCAAAACAATAGTGAGGTCTTCAAAATAAAATTGTGAAGATGACCTAAATTTATGAAAAGTTAATTATAGAATAAGAAGCTTAGAAAGTGAAGGGAAAAACAGCAAAAAAAAAAAAATGAGGACTCTTAAGATAATTACAACATGAGGCTTCTGAACCTTACATAACTTAGGAGTTCAGCATTTTAGCTTATGTGCCATTCATTCCCTCATTCTCACAGTAACACACACACACACACACACATACACACACACACACACACACACTTACTTTAGATACTGGGTGTCTACAGACTCTTTAGAGGCATTAACCACATAGACAAACCTGCCACTGAAGACTGTCTGGATAATAAATTGCATGCGTTTTAAAAACCTCAGTTGTAAGCAGTGCAATTTTCTCTACTGAAAATCCAGATTTTAGTGATTCAGGATTGAGCATCATAAAACTGCTTTTGTTGGCAGTAAAAATATTTTCACTACCTCAAGTCTTCATAAACACCAAATGTAACTATTTTTCTTTCAATGAAGGGATGCTGGGATATTCAGACTCATAACCTACAAGGAAAAAATTTTATCAACTGCCTTAGCCTTTGACACAAATATTTCTATAGGTGATTGAGATGATCTATGCGGGTACTAAGAAACAAAGTGTAAGCTGAAATGAGCCATTTTACTGTATTTATTCTGCACAGCCTCCAAAATAGTGCAGAAGGCAAGATCTGAGACAGGAAAATTGAAATAATGTGTCTTCTTTAATTTATATGAGAAGCAAAAGGGAAATGAACCCCCTGCTCTTTGGCAGTCAGAATTACAAGAAGAATCCAAGGGGATTTTCATCCAGGGGCACTTTGGCTCACAAGAAATTTACATTTTGAAGATCAACAGGCTTTATTAACCAATTTCAAGATTGTGTACCTCAGAGGTTAGCTAGAAAAGTACTCAGATGAGTTTTAATTCCTATGGCAGACAAGAGGGGTGGAAGCGGTAATAAGAGACGAGGAAGGAGCCCAGCATCTGTTGAGGGCTACCATTTGTAAGTTTAGGAAGGCTTCGTGATTAAAAGTCGAGATTTTGGGGCCTGATGTCATGGATCTCAAGTCCACTTTCACCACTCACTAGCTCAGTGACCTTGGGCAACTTGTGCAACCTCTTAAACATCAGTTTCCCCAAATGTAAGCGGTGAATCATAATAATTCCCACCTTAAAGTTTGTTGTGAGGATTAAATGACATAATACATGTGGATCTCCTAGCACACTGCCTGGTACATACTAATAACTAAATAAGTGCTATCTATGATGAGTATTACATAGATTTTCTCATTTAATCATCACAAGACTACTCTGCAAGATGGGATTCTTCTCACTCTGCAATGAAACAAGCCTCAAAACTTTCCAAGGTCACACAGCCTTCAAGCAGTTAATTTGATTGCAAAGTCTGTGCTTAAGCCAAAATAGTCAATAACTTTTTGGCTAGCAAGGCAGCTGTTTCCAGTCCACATGAGAAATCAGCTCTCCAGGGGGAAAATGATGGCCATACTCAGAGTTTTGGCATAGGGTAAGGAGTACTAAAATTTCAGCACAGCAAGTGTTCAATAGAAACTTTTCAAGTAAATGAAGAAATGGTTAGTAGAAATAAGCTCTGACACTTTCCCTGCAGTATAATGCTTTTAACATACACTTAGTAACTATGATTCCTAGCTCTGGTCGTACAGCCCATGCATTTGCCTCATGAGTATATATTCAGACTTTGACAGGACCACATGTTAAGAGTACTCTGCTGGCTTTGTTTAAGCAGCCACAATCCTCTACCACAGAATGACAGCTGCTGTCATTTCAGGGAACTTCTGTTTACACATTTAGCTCTTGCTTCCTTTCCCCAACCCAGATTCTAAACTCTGACAGTGGGTCTAATGGACAGTTGCACTTTGCTAATTTACCTATTAATTTTGCAAATGGTCGGTTTCATGGAAGATAAACTTTATCCTTTGGAAACATGACATTCTTTAGCACAATCTGGCTCAAAGCATGCCCAGGCCTTGTGCAGATAAAGAAAATGAATTGTCCAAGGTGGTATTTCACAAATTACTACCTCCCAGTGGCATCGTGTAGATAAAATGATTACTCAGTCAATAAAGTAAAGTGATTAGTCAGGCAATAAATGTTAGTTGCCTAACAGTTTTCGACTAGAAGACTTTTTTTTCTTTTTTGTCATGAAGAGGGTAGAAAAGTGAGTGCAGCACATATATAAATTAGTGTGTCCAGAATTCAGTGAGAGATGAAAGTTAACATGAGCAAAGCCACAAATATTCCCTTGCTTCTAGTGATTAATAGAACAGAAAAATAAACATCAATGGAATTAGTAAGAAATGCCTCATAGATTTCCTTATTTAAAAAGCAAGCAATGATAAGGATGCAAAGGCATAAGAATGATACGATGGACTTTGGGAACTCAGCAGGAAGGGTGCGAGGCGGGTAAGAGATAGAAGACTACACAATGGGTACAGTGTACACTGCTTGGGTGATGGGTGCACCAAGTTGTCAAAACTGTGAGACTTATTCAGGTTGCCAAATACCACCTGTTCCCTCCAAAAAATTGAAATAATCTTTTTAAATAAAAAAACAGTTTTACAGTTCGACTTTTCTTACCTAACCACTTAAACTTAATGACCACTGGCTTGTTCCCTAAAATGCCAAATAAGTCATGAAATTATTTCAAAGTAAAAAAATAAAAAGCCAGCAATGGGCCAAGAATGCAGTCTGAAAAGAATCTACATAGTGTATGGAAGAGTGAGGCACATGGTTCCCAGAACAGCTGAGATTCCTACATCAGCCACACCCTGCATACATCTCAGCAATTGAGATTAGCAGGAGGAAACACCAACATTATTGCTTTCAATTTCTAAAAGTAATTGATCTTACCCCAAAAAGGTGTTCACAAGGACATACACACCCCATTACCATGGCCACCAACTGCAATAACGCAAACCTAAAAAATCACTTTAGATAGATGAGAAAATGTATGATGATCACTATAGTTGTTCACAGATAAGTAAATATTTGCAGAGTAATTAAAACATTTTTTTGGTTAAGTTTCTAAATAGTTTGTATCCTACTTTTGTGCCACTGATTAGCCAACATCCTTTCCCATAGCTGTAAGATGGTGCAATTCATTCAAAATCCTACCAATACATACAAGTTCAAAATTATAAATTCACTACCTCTTCCAGAATTGCAGAGTAAGGATAACGGTAAGTTCTCTGTCTAAAACAACACAAATACAGGCAAAATAACTAAAATCAACTATTTCAGAGTTCTAGCAATTAACCTAAGCCATTGAAGAAACTGAAAATTGCCTACCCTAGAGAAACTACTGAGCCTCGGGAAGACGTGGGATATGCTGTTTCCACCTACCCCTTCTTCCCAGTTCAGTGGTCTAGTAGCCGGAAGCCTGCACTCTTGCAGAAAATTGAAATATCTGAGAACTTCTGAAGTTCCATTAAAAGCCCCATTATTAGAGCACAGTCAACACTTTTTTTAAAGTTGTGTTTCCCTAACAAATCTCTGTTCTCACAGTGTGATGGTTATTTAACTTATGTCAGAGCTCAGCTGGGTTAGGGAGCAGTGGGGCTAACTCCAGTGCATGATGAAAACGGCAGCACACTGTTGATGGCATCTCAGCTGCGTAAGGTTGTGATTTTAGTTGGAGCAAAGAAGAGCATGGTGTGGAATTTAATGGGAAATTTTGGAGAAGATCAGAGAAACTCTGAAAATCTCCTACATACTCCTGGGAGTCTTAAAGGTTGAACTGATGTGTATGGATGCGCATGTACCAAAAAAGACCTCAGAAAGAAGAACTCACTTAGACTGAACTTAAGTCCCTGCACAAGCAGGAACTAAAAGCTAAGGCCATCTTGTACGATGCTTGCAGTTCAAGGTATCCACATAGTTCCCCTTTGCAAAGGGACGAAGATACATAGCAAAGCATTTTTTTTTAAATCTGACCACTCATTGGCTGGCCACTAAATTATACTGACACAGATGTAACCCCTGGGAATTGGGATTGAAAAATAAAGACAAGAACTAAAACACAACAACAAGAGCTGGAACAGAACTTAGAGACTGAAAAGTGCCAGGAAAACAGAATAGACAGAATTAGTTCAGGAAGATCACTACATGAACAAGCAACAAGGATAACAGCAACAAACCAGCAACAACCAGCAACACTGGGCTGTGGAGAAACCTGATAACAGAGTTGTTATGATGTATTATTTGAATGACCAATTTGCAACCAATATTTATGAGACATGCAGTGAAAGAAGAAAATCTGCCGTATACCTAGGTGGAGGGAAATGTAGCCAACAGAATATGCCCCTGAGGAGATCCAGATTTGGGACTTGGTAAACAAGAAGCTGCTGGCCTAGAGAAACCAAAGTGAAAGCAGCCCTTCTAGGACCCATGTCTGAGAACTGAAATAATCAGAGACTGTGATTTGGAAAATGCTGGCAGCCCACTATGTGTCAGACTTTGGACAAGCCCCAGGAACACCGTTGGGGACAATCTTTCTTCACTTTCCTTGACATGGTACTCTCATAGGTGACTTAGACCAGTAGAGGGACAGTATATGCACTGTTTTAAGAAGTGATTGCAGAGGGTTGTGCTAATGTCTCTGTAAAGAAAAGTACTGAATACCATGGAAACTTCAAAAGGAGAAAACTAACCTAGCCTGGGGAGTCCAAGAAGACCTTCCCAGAGTATATGACGTTTATGCTGAATCTTGAGGGATGAAGAGGAGTCTGGCTTACAAATTAAAATCTGACAAATAACTTTTGAGGAAATCTGACTAGAAGTGCTACATTTTTTTTTCTGCATGTCCATTTGAGGGTCAGGTGATAATTTGTATTCCTTCAAACAAAAGTGGAAAGCAGTGTATCCATATGATAAAAAGTAGATGAAAATACAGAGACAGCTGCAGAGTTGCGGGGCCAGGGGAATCTTGAACTTCTTGAGAAGACAAACAGCCATGTACCCTAAGAAATTAGCAAAGAAATGCATTTCACTTTGAACTCAAGAAAACAGTAATAAGATATGAGGCCAGTGTAGTGACTCACACACATAATCTCAGCATTTTGGGGGGCCGAGGTGGGCAAATAACTTGAGCCCAGGAATCTGAGACCAGCCTGGGCAATGTGGCGAGACCCTGTCTCTATAAAAAATACAAAAATTAGCCAGGCATGGCATTGCCTGCAGTCCCAGCTGCTCAAGAGGCTGAGATGGGAGGATCAGTTGAGCCTGGGAGCTGGAGGCTGCAGTGAACTGTGATTGCAGCAGTGCACTCCAACCTGGATGACACAGTGAGACCCTGGCCAAAAAGAAGATATGGGAACATTAGCATTCTGGCATTCTGGGTTCTAGGATCAACTCTGTCACTTATTATAATTAATGATTTGGAGAAAGCTCCTCACCCTCCATTTTTTCACCTCTAAAACAGAGATTAAAGGGTGTCTGTCCTCTGCCTCTCCCAGGGCTGCTGTAAACGTCACCACATGTTATTATTTTATAAATGTCGAAGTGCTTCAGAATCAGAAGGGATGAGATGATAATGGTGTCAGTGATTATTTTCAATACAATAAAAAAAAAGGAGGCACAGCCAAATCTTCCTATTAATAAAGAACAAGACTCCTGAGTCTCAAATACTGCTTTCCTGATAGGTGCACAAGCAGCCAAAGCTAGCTCTTAGCTCAGCTCAGCTCTTATCATAGGACATAACATTTAACAAAGCTCAGTATCAAACCCTGCACTGGTCCAAAACCCTCACATTCTGGAAGTGTTAGAGCAGGCCAACAGACACCAGCAGGAAAGGAAGCCTCTAGGGGAGGACACTCTGAAAAATCTTGTGTCTCAGAGACCCCCTGAAACATGTAGTTAGGCATTAGTAGAGAGGAGAGGGTGATTCCTATGCAGAGAGGAATGCCCTGAAATGCCACTGAAGACAACCAGTAATTGCTCATTCTGTGGTTAAATTGTCAGAATGTAGGTAGCTACATACTGATAAGAAGAGAGAAAGTATAAAGGAGAAATTCCTGATATACACAGTACAGATTTAACTCCTATGCAGCCTTCCTGGGGAGCCAGTCATGACCTATACCATTATTAGGCCAGATTCCTATTAATCACTGGACCCCAGGCATCTGCACCAAATGACAGTAAAGAGGAGGATCCCACAAACCTGGGTGAGAACTAGATGGGAACAAAAATGGGGATGTAAGACAGAAGTGGGAAACTAGACAAATAAAAAGGCAGAGACTTAAGACAGGTGAGAACTTAGAGAAACAGCTCAACATGATAAAAACTGCAACGCAAAACTCTTGGGGCTATTCCCAGCCATGTCGGCCCGCCCCTCTCTAGGAGTGTACCTTTATTCCCTTAATAAACTTTTCTGCTTACTTTACTAATTGGTCTCTTGGCTGAATTATGTCTTCCAAAAAGACAAGAACTGAGAAGCCCCATGCTTCCCAGCAACAGAAGCATTTCCAGATGGTGGAGGAAGGGCCTCCAACAATTTGCACCTTCATAAATGCAATGAGAATGCTATTCAAAATTGTCAAAAACTAACTTTTTCAAATATCTGGAAAATAACCAAAGGCTTGTAACGATCCGAGGAGTCTTTAATAAAAATAGCTGAATCTCAGTAATGATGGCAAGGCTTACAGTACTTTAACTTTCCCTGTTCCCTTCTTCTTTTACTTAGATCCGTGGCAGCCTCAAAAACTGCTGGAAGGAAGGTCGGGCATGACCGCTTCTCTGGCACAGAAAGAAAGAGCTTATGGAATGCCACGCTCCATGCTCAAGGGAGGAACCCCTCTTGGAAGCACAAGAACGCGACCAGACTTGCTGGCTCCTATCTACGACCCCTCTAGCTTGTTTAATGATTGAATATAGAATGGAATTTATTCTATATGCCTCAAAGGAAATGTCAAACCGCCCTAGCTATAGATCACCTGCCTGACACACAATTCCCTTATCTGCCCCAACACCCCTACCACATTCTTGCTTTGTGTTGTACACCAATAAATGTTGGTCTCCAGAGCTCAGGGTCTTCGCCACCTCCATACTCGTGTTGGCCCTCTGGTCCCCATTTTATGCACTCTTAACTTGTCTTTTCTCATTTCTTTGTCTCTGCCATCCCTTGCAACCCCCACTGTCTGTGTTACGGCTGGTCCCTGACGAAAACCAACAACCCCGCCAGTACAGTAGCCTGACAGCTACTCAAAATAGCAGAATGAGTTTGCTAGCTCCTAAAAAGCCCCACTCCAGAGAATGTTTACTATTTGACCTTTCTCAAAGCTCGATAAAAAGCTGACAGATGGGAGATCCTGTGAAGGCCAACAGAAGAGGGTGACCACCTCCAAGCCAAGAAGAGAGGTCTTGGAATAAACCAATCCTGCTCACACCTTCATCTTGGTTTCTAGAATGTAAGGAGGAAAAACAAATTTCTGTTGTTTAAGCTACCAGTTTGTGGAGCTTTGTGATGGCATCTTCAGCACATGAACACAAGTCTCACTGGGTATATCTAAAATGGTGGTCTTTGGGCCTTCTTTAAAGGAGTCTTGGCTGGGTGTGGTGGTTCATGCTTGTAATTCCAACAACTTGGGAGGGCGAGGCAGGAGGATCACCTGAGGTCAGGAGTTCGAGACCAGCCTGGCCAACATGGTGAAACCCTGTCTCTACTAAAAATACAAAAATTAGCCAGGCATGGTGGTGCACACCTGTAATTCCAGCTACTTTGGAGGCTGAGGCAGGATAATCGCTTGAACCCTGGAGGCAGAAGTCGCAGTGGGCTGATATCATGCCACTGCACTCCGGTCTGGGCAACAGAGAAAGACTCCATCTCAAAAAAATAAATAAATAAAAATAAATAAATAAAAGAGTCTCTAAGATTAAAGCTGGCATTCATATCACATTCCTAAAACAAAAGAGATAAGCAAAGAACCCCCAAAATTCTATTTTTTTGTAAAATATTGAAAGATCACTGAAATTAAATCAAAGTGCCATCAGTATTACATTATTACACTATTTCCTCCTTCCTCTTTAAAAAAATAATTTTCTTTAATCCTCACAACAATCTCATTTTACAGCTGAAAAAACTGTGGTTCAGAAAAACCATGCCATTGACATAATGTCACTCAGCTCAGGAGCAATAATGTAGAATTGCTGTTTCTTATGCCTATGTTTTTTGAAAACAAAAATTGGATTACATTCTCCTTTTTTTTTTTTTTTTGAGACGTAGTTTCGCTCTTTTTGCCCAGGCTGGAGTGCAATGATATGATCTTGGCTTACCGCACCCTCTGCCTCCCGGGTTCAAGTGATTCTCCTGCCTCAGTCTCCTGAGTAGCTGGGATTACAGGTGTGCACCACCATGCCCAGCTATTTTTTTTTTTTTTTGTATTTTTAGTAGAGATGGGGTTTCTCCATGTTGGTCAGGCTGGTCTCCAACTCTGGACCTCAGGTGATCCGCCCACCTCAGCCTCCCAAAGTGTTGGGATTATAGGCATGAGCCACTGCGCCTGGCTGGGATTACATTCCCTAACAAACTGACTTTTAAATCAGGGTTGTCTTGGGAAATCTCAGATATGTGCTTCTATGCTTAGCTTAACACCATGAAGAGGTGGAACCTTTCTAAATATTTCTTGGTAGTGATGATTATGCTAATAATTATACCAATGATAAAGTAATAGTTGAGGTCAAGGATGGGTGAGGAAAGGCAGATAAAACTCCATTTACACAGGAAGAATCAGGCCCGTGGTGACAGGCTGAACCCCTCTGTCAATCGGAGGTATTGAGCACCTCCTTTGTAGCAAGCTGTGCTCTGGGCATGGAGAATACAATCACACATTAACAGACACTAAACTCTGACTTAGGAAGCTTAACTAAAAACATGCCGACATAAGTAAATTATGTCATATGAAAATAAGTGCTGAGGAAAAATAAAGCAGAAAAAAGGGGCCCAGGGTTGCTGTGTCCATCAAAGATTGCAATTTTAAATACAGTGAATAGAAATAAAGCCTGCTAAGAAGTTCTTTTTATACAGCGTTTTGAAAGAGGTGAAGGAGCAAGGCATGTGGTAAATTGGAAAACAGATTTGAAGTCAAGGGAACAAGTGCAAAAACTCTAAGGTGCATTTCAGTTTTGACATCAAAAGTACAAACAACAAAACAGAAAAAATAGATAAATTGGGCTTCATCAAAATTAGAAACTTCACATCAAAGGACAATATCAATAAAGTGAAATGATAGACAGAATGGGAAAAAAAAATTTGCAATCAATCATATGTTTGATAAAAGTCTTGTATCCAAGATAAAGAACTCTTACAGGACAACAACAAAAAGACAAACAACTCAATTATACAAGGTCAAAGGTCAGAAGACACACAGATGGACAGTAAGTACATGAAAAGATACCTGACATCATTAATTATTAGAGAAGGAAAATCAAGACCACAATGAGATACGCTTCAAATTCACCAACATAACTGTTATTAAAATAAAAAAGAAAAGGAAAAGAAAAAGAAAGCAAGTGTCAGCAGAGTGTAGAAAGATCCAGTGGATCCAGAAAATGGAAGGCCTGAGCCGGCCCCTGGTCTTGCTCTGAGTAGTGAAATGGGGGTGGGCATGGGCTTGGATAACTGAAGTCAGGAGGAAACACACACATGTTGTGGGAAGTTTGTCTTTCTATGTTAACAACAAACTGAAAGCTGTTTGGGAAGAAACAATGGTAACAATCAAAATGACAGATGATGCATCTTGGAATTGAAATGACAGATGATGCATTTTGGAATTGAAATGACAGATGATGCATCTTGGAATTGAAATAACAGATGATGATGCATCTTGGGCCTGGTAATGGCCAGTGTAGTGAACACAGTGCTTAAATTTTGCATCTATATCTAAGATATCCAGTTGGATTTGGAACATTATTACGGTAGAGTATGGAAAAAGAGAGGAATCAAAGATAACTCCTAGGTTTTTTGGTCTGAGCGTCCGGAAGAATGAGTTGCTATTTACAAAGTTTGGGAAAGAATGCTGGAGGAGCACATTTGGAGGAAGAAGATCAGGAAATTATTTTTGGACATCATAAGACCAGTAGGCAGGTGGATATATGCATCCTATATTCAGAAAAGGAATCTTGACTAGAGATCTAAATTTGAGATCCTCCAGCATGTGACTGAATGGCAATCCAAGAAGAATGCATAGACGAAGAAGACAGCCCTGGGCTGAGCCCTAAGATCTCCTTCTTGTTTAATGTGGAAGGAGCCAAGATAGCAGAGGTATAGTCAGAGACAAGGGTACACCAGAGAGTGTTGTATCCTAGAAGTTAAGCGTAGCAAGTATTTCAAAAAGTAGGACGTGGTCAACTGTGTCAAATGCCACTAAATCAAGAAATGATCTCCTAGTATCGCCACGGGATTTGGTGGATATAGAGCTTCTTGAGGACTTTGTTAAGAAAGGATCTGAATAACTGTGTTCAAAACTAATCAGCTAACATCTCCTAAATGCAGGTCTGGTCCCCGAGGATATAAAAATGAATATCATTTGCATAACATCTCTAGGTGTGCAACTGACTGACATAAAAGTGGGCGAATAATTCAGTAAAAATGTGAACGATGTAAAAAGGGAGCAGAAAGAACACATACTAAATCATTCTCAGTAAATCAGGGTGGCCTTCACAGAGGAGGCAGAGCTGGCAAAGCAAAATGTAATGTTACCAGCAGCGCTGCAGGAAGAAGGCAGTGGGAAGACAGTGAGTAACGCTTAAAGGTACAGCAGCACATCCTTAAAGGATGTGTCTGAGGAAGCAGAAGTGTTCTAGCACTTCCTAACCTTTCCTCATTCCCTCCCTCATTCAAGAATCAGCCTCCAGTTCGTTGCCATTTCTACCCGAATAACCACTTACACCAAATCTCTTTAACTGATGCAGATTACTAACTTCTTTTTAACGTACACTACTCTTAGTAACAAGAGATTTGAAATTATAAATTTTAAGTGCTAATGGTATATATATATTTATAACACATTAAAATAGAAAAAAGTGATGTTTTTAAGAAGTCCATCCATGTCCCACATAAACCCTTCCTGTGTTACATACCTTGAAAATTCCTGCGCTCAAGCACAGAGTAGCAAGGATGCCCTGCAGAGGGAATCAAGAGCGAAGATAGAATGGAGCTTGGCAAGTCGAGTAACTATGAAGTTCTCACTCCCGGATACACAATTTCCAGGGCAATTTCTTTCTTTCCAGTAATGATTCAACACATGCTCAATTTGCTCCTTGCCCCTCAATGCCTCTGGAATGCTTGTCGTGCTAAACAGCTGGTCCCAAACCTTTGTGTTAGCTGCCTCAGCTCTCTCAGCTACTCTACCACTTATGCCTCCCTCAGGGAGAGGGAGATCCGTAACCTAGTGGAACTTCTTGGCCTGCTCACCTGTGGAAGCCCCTGATGTCAAAGTATTTTCCTGGCTAAATGTGTGACTACAGCATGCTTTAACAGATGGGTCTGATGCCCTCATGGTTGTGTATAAGTTGAAGCAGGCCAAGAGAGCCTGTTACCAGACAACCTTACAAAACCAGGGAATTCCCTGACACATCACCATCAGTCACTTACCTTTAACCTTTATAACATTCACTTTCTCCTGTAAGGACCTTTCCATTCAAGGATGAAAGAAAAGTTCACATTTTATCATTTGATGAACTAGTTCCATCATATTCGTCTGTGGAAGAGCTTTCCTGACAATTCCTCATCCTCTGGGTCTTTTTTCCCAAGGACTGTCTTTGCTCAGTAAAGCAAATTTGTCTCAAGGGTGCCGCTCTTAGCTTCCCTTACAGGATACATGAGAAAGAGACAAGCAGGAACAATGATCACTTTTTCTCTTTTGTCAACATAGGTGCCATTGCTACCATTAGATTTTCATTAAGTGATGCAAGAAGAAAAAAATAGGAGAGACAGGATAGACATGAAAATGGCTACAGCTTAAAAAATGAAGCCATGGGGAGTGCTTTCCATGCACTATTAATGTTAATGTAGTGGAATTGCTCCATCCTCTTAATTATACTCATAATTCTTAACCTTTAGGTAAACTGTGTATTCAGGCATGGTGGAGGATGAGAAATGAAATTAGCATTGCCCTGAGGCACACCCACCAAAACCCAAGGGTACTGATGAATGACTAGAGGAGGCATTTTACTTGCCTTGACCAAAATAGCAAGGAGCAGTGCAATGAGCAGGTTTACATACGTGAACACTGTTGCTCAGGGACAAAAATACTCTCATATTCAGACTGTGAAATGCACAGTATCAGGAAGATAGCACATGCCTGAATTGTCAAATCAAGGACACAGAATTCTGTGGCACCTGGATTACACATGTGTAGATTAAACAATCCCCTGAGATTGCACAGAGCAGCCATCCTCCATTTAGCAGGAAGTAGAAATGCTTTTCTGGTGCTAATCAATCAGTACTATAATGCTATTAGCAGACCCTATAAAGATGCATTCAAATTGCCTGTAGTCATAAACTGCCCGGGGGCAATCTGTTCTTCTAGCTCTTTTCATTCATTCCTTGGTTAATCTTTCCCAGCTACTAAGATGTTTAAAGTCCTTCATAATATCAAAAGACTTCTACCCATCTCTAACTGCCCAATCATTGCTAATGCTTCCCCCATCTTTCTCACAAAGCACATCAAACTATCATAAAATGCATATTTAACACCCAGAGTAATAGTCTCCCTTTGGTTCTTTGCTATAGTTCATGCACCATGCTGAACATCTTGAAAAGTCTTGAGGAATCCAAACAGCAATTTCGAACACAAAATATCCAGCAGTAAAAGAGGTCAGTGTGGGAAAGAAATGAAGCTGCTGGGGTGCGCTCCATGCAGGATGGCTCGAAAGAACACTTGTCGCCATGGGCACTTCCAACGTGAGGCGATGGCCCTCACTGGCCAGCTGCCACAGAGTAGGACAGCCCTCAAGGCATGAGGAAAAATGTGTCAACAGTGCATAGTGGTGTACCATTTCATACTGTAAACAAACATAAAACCCTTAGATCCCCTAAACTCTGAAGAGACCCCTCGCTCCTTGATCAAGAAGACTCTAGAGAAATCTGAAAAACTGAATTCCCAGCCATCACGGGAAGGTAGGCCAGACATGCCTTGTGATGACACCTCTCTTTTGGAGTTTAGGCACAACTGACCAGCATTACAAAGAAGAACAGAAAGAACTCTTTGTGACAATAAGACACTAAACAATAAATAGAACCTAAGACCATGCCAGACAAGGGTTAAGTCATACACCCTACCATTCTCACCCAGTGTTGGTTAAACAGACCTCCTTTTCTTAAACATTTCTTTCTGCTAACTCCAAACTTTTAGACAAAGCTTTACTCCTTTAACCCACTGCAAATTAAAGAATCTCTTAATCCACCTATAATCTATAAGCCCCTTACTCAGGATGTCCCAAGTTTTCAGGACAAACCAATGTATACTTTCCATGTATTCAATTGTGTGTTTGCCTGTAACTTCTGTCTCCCTAAAATGTATAAAACCAAGCAATAATTCAATTACTTTAGGACCACTTACTCAGGGCTTCTTCGGTTGTATTTTACCCAGGCTACAGTCACTCATATTAGCTCAGAATAAACCTCTTTAAAGTATTTTACAGTTAGTCTTTTCCATTAAAAATACATGTACACAAAAACACACATATGAACACTATTTCAGAGGCTACAGATTTATAAAAATGGCATTAATTGGGATGTTGTAGCGATAAAAATATTTTTTAGCTACACAGCAGCATGTATATGGAGACAGTTTTATCCACATATATATGAGGGCTTGTAACTAACCACAAAGTTGATTTTGAAAATTTGCTTTGCTTTTCCAAAAAAGGGAATAAAATAATGCTTTCCAAATATTTGCTCATCAGTTGATGTTGACATTAGCATGAACTAACACTGAAACTATAATATTAACTAAATAGTAAAGCTAATTTTGACATTAAACAAATATTCGATGTTAGCTGAAACTAAAATTCAGGATATTCATATTCATGATTACATAAGGATCTATAAATAGAGTTACAAGTTTAAAAATGGTTCATGGATTTTTCTTTGGTGTGCCATGCATTAAGGAATGATTCACTTTAGAGTAGATAAAAAAGGAAATACAATATTGCCAATACACCATTTGATTTCAATTCTTTTTTTGGATGTGATATTTTTCTTTTATTTGTTCCCGTTTATTTTTGTTGTTGTTGTTGGTTTGTTTGTTGTGTTCTTACCGGCTGATAGACAACGAGGATGTGCACCAATTGCTTCTCTCTCTTCACCTTCCAAGCCCATGGTGGGATTAAACTTCCTGGCCGGGCGCAGTGGCTCATGCCTGTAATCACAGCACTTTGGGAGGAAGAGGCTGGTGGATCACCTGAGGTCAAGAGTTCAAGACCAGCCTGGCCAATGTGGTTAAACCCTGTCTCTACTACAAATACAAAATTAGCTGGGCATGGTGGCCAGTGCCTGTAATTCCAGCTACTCGGCAGGCTGAGGCAGGAGAATTGCTTAAACCCTGGAAGTGGAGGTTGCAGTGAGCCGAGATCACGCCATTGCACTCCAGCCTGGGTGACAGGAGTAAAACTTTGTTTCAAAAAAAAAAAAAAAAGAACAACTTTCCGGTCCTCTGGGGATTGCATTCAGGGCTATGGGCTGTAAGCAGAAGCAGCATGTGTCACTCCCAGCCTGCAGCATGTACTCCAGAGCCGTCTTTCCATCTGCCAAGGTGACGGCAACACTTGCTCTGTCACTCCGGGTGCTGGAGGGAGAAGACAACACAGAGCCCCCAGCCAATTTATGAAAAATATCTGCCCTACTTGAGAAATGAAAACATGTTGTTTTAAGATGTTCTGTTTTGGGATTTTGTTTGCTTTTACCTTGCTGTTATTGCACCACACTTAAGCTTTTTCTTCTCTCTTTTTTTTGAGACAGGGTCCCACTCTGTCACACAGGCTGGAGTGCAGTGGCACAATCATAGCTCTGCAACCTTGACCTCTTGGGCTCAAGCAATCCTCCAATCTCAGCCTCCAAAGTGCAAGGATTAAAGGTGTGAGCTACCATGCCCCATCACCTTTTTCTGTCTCATGTAAGAATTCCAATTATTATCTTCAAAGTACTTCATTAGACTATATTCTCACAGGATTTTCATATCCAAGAAAATTGGGGAGGGGGAGCACCTATTTTATTCCAGTCACTAAAATGGCTCCAGAGGTATTCAGAAATAAATACGACCCAGTTGCTGTTTTTGAAGAACTCACAGAGTTAGAAAAGTTCCACTTGAAAAAGAAATTTGTATTTCAGTTTTATTACCAAAGAATTCATCCCTGCTGGGCTTCTTAGCTGCCAAGAAATTGCCAACTCTGAGCTCCCGTTGCCACCATATCCCTGCCTTCCTTTAAGAAGACAGGAATATTTTAAATGGTTGTGAGTCAGTATCATTGACTCTTGTTTTTCAACATCATAATGTGTGGCTCTTGAGAAGATCACAAAGTGTTACGTACCTAACATAATGTCTCCATGTTGAGAATCTGTCTTCATTTACTCAGGATTAAAAATGAAGCAGGTTTCTGATTCAGAGGCAATTCCTCAAAGGATTTTCCCTCCTTTCCTCCATCTCTTTCTCCCTATCTCCCAGCCTCAACACTCTCAAGATGGATTCTGCAACTGCTTCAATATCCTGATGTTTTATCCTTTCTAAATTCTAATCCAAACGTTCTGCTGAATATAGAGATAGATTGTTACCATGTCGGCAACTTTGTTTCTGATTTTCTTCTTATCTGATTCCTTTTCCTTGTCAGTGATGCATTAACAGAAAGATTTAGCTCTTTATTTTGGGGGGCATCTTACGGAATGATTTACCCAGATAGCTTTTGAGTGGCTTCGGACTGTGTCTATGTAATACTGGTTTACTAGCTAAAATCCAGTCTAGGCTCAGCTCAGTTCATACGAATGTTGTCTAACTGGGGTCCGGGCAGCTAGCCACAGGCTGACTTAAGCAACGATTGTTTTTGTCTTTCCATGCAGTGAGATTTAACCATAACAAGTTTTACTAGACTCGTGTGTAATTCTACAGCTACAGATAGGGTCACATGGTTCTTACTTGACTTAACCTCTCTGAACTTGCGTTTGTTCCTTGGTAGTAACCTATACCTCAATGGGATTCTAAGGATTAACTTGGATGGTTTTGTAATTCGTGTCTACTAGGAACTACAAATACTTCCCACAAAGCCTGTCCCATTGCAGCTGTTAGATTCAAAAGTTGGGCTAGTGTTAACAGCTTTCCTTTTCCTATTCCCATATTTAAGTGTCTCCTACATAAAGATTATTTAGAAACCTGAAAAGAACATGTAAAGTGCATATATACATACAAATATATATATAATATACATTAATATATAGGTAGGAATTTATTTTACATATGGATAAATATGACATTTGTAATCAACTACATATAGTATGTTCTATTCAGTGAAAATCTCCCTCCTCATTGGGCACAACCATCACACAGAGCATAAGTATCTGGACTCAAGGTCTCCTGATCCTGCTTTTCCTTCATTCTCTCTTGACATGTGTCTGCCACTTTAAAAGCATGGGCTATGAAGGCAGATCTACCTAGAATCTTATCCTTTGTGGATTAATATGCAGCCATGAAAAAGGATGAGTTTATGCCCTTTGTAGAGATATGGATGAAGCTGGAAACGCATTCTCAGCAAACTAACACAGGAACAGAAAACCAAACACTGCACGTTCTCACTCACAAGTGGGAGCTGAACAATGAAAACACATGGACACAGGGAGGGAAACATCACACACTGGGACCTGTCGGAGGGCAGGGTAGGGGATTAAGGGAGGGATAGCATTAGTATAAAGGCCTAATGTAGACAGATGGTGGTTTGATGGGAACAGCCTAGCAATGTAGTAGTCTTTGTCAAGTTATTGTGCAATTAATTGCTCATGTGTACATACTGGTGTAAACAAACCTACTTCACTGCCAGATCTATGAAAGTATGGCATATTTAATTATGTATAGCACATAATACTTTATAATAATAATAAACGACTATGTTCCTGGTTTATGCATTTATTATACTATTTTTTATCAGTATTTTAGAGTGTACTGCTTCTACTTATTTAAAACAAACATGAAACAGCCTCTGGCAGGCTCTTCAGGGGGAATTCCAGAAGAAGGCATTATTAGCATCAGAGTCAAAATCTTCATGTGTGTTACTGCCTTTGAAGACCTTTCAGTGGGACAAGATGTGATGATGATAATCCTGATGCTGTTCAGGACTAGGCTAGTATGTGTATTTGTCTTTATCTTACTGTTATTATTTTTTGTTTGAGACTTAGCCTTGTTCTGTCACCTAGGCTGGAGTGCAATGCGCAATCTCAGCTCACTGCAGCCTCCACCTCTTGGGTTCAAGCGACTCTCCTGCCTCAGCCTCCCAAGTAGTTGGGATTATAGGAGCAGCTATCACGCCCAGCTAATTTTTGTATTATTAGTAGAGATGGATTTTCACCCTGTTGGCCAGGCTGGTATCAAACTCCTGATCAAGTGATCTGCTGGCCTCAGCCTCCCAAAGTGCTGGGATTGCAGGCGTAAGCCACTATGCCCAGCCATTTGTCTTTATTTTTAACAAAAAAAGTTTAAAAGTAAAACTAAAATTAAAGAATAGAGAAGAGCTTATAGAACGAAGTAAAAGAAACAAAATATTTTTGTACAGTTGTGCAATGTGTTTGTGGTTTAAGTTGTGTTATTACAAAAGAGTAAAAAGATTAAAAATGAAAATTTTTATAAAGTGAAAAAGTTACAGTAAATTAAAGTTAATTTATTATTGAAGAAAAAAATATTTTTCTAGATTTGATGTGGCCTAAGTGTGCAGTGTTTATAAAGTATACTGTAGCATATTGTAATTTCCTAGAGCTTCACATTCACTCATTATTCACTCTCTGCCTCACCTAGAACAACATTCAGTCCTGAAATCTCTATTCATGGTAAGTGCCCTATAGAGTGTACATTTTTTATCTTTTTGTTTTTTGTGACTGAGCCTCACTTTATTGCCCAGACTGGAATGCAGTGGTGTAATCTCAGCTCACTGCAACCTCCGCCTCCCGGTTTCAAGTGATTCTCATGCCTCAGCCTCTCTTTAGCTGGGCTTACAGGTGTGACCCACTGTGCCCAGTCTGTTTTTTATCTTTTATCTTGTATTTTTACCTTTCCTTTTCATATTTAGGTATGTTTAGATACAAAACTATTTACCATCATATCATAGTTGCCTACAGTATTCAGTACAGCAACATGCTGTACAAGTTTGTAGACTAGGAGCAATAAGCTACACCATCTAGCCCAGATGGTGTAGTTGTCTGTACCATCTACGCCTATATAAGTACACTCTGATGTTCACACATGACATCACCTAACAACACATTTCTCAGAATGTATCATTGTAGAGTGACACACAACTGTATATAAACATGTAATAAACATACATGTAAATAAATATGTATCTGAAATAAATACAGGTATCCAAAGGTAGACATATATATGTATCATGTATTTTGTGCATCTGTATCTAACTGTGGTGCTTGGCCTAGTGGTTAGCAGGTAACAGCTGTTGTCATCATTGCGGGGTTGCTATTGTTCTAACCATCAGTGGTGATGATACGTCATGATTCCTTTGCTGGCTGGTCCTTCACTCTTGGCTGCAGGGGCTCTAGACCCTCTCTCTGCTTTACACACACCCTTCAGAGTGTGAGTGTCTGGTATTCCTAATGATAAGCCATCCTTGGAGCTGCTGAGAGGCCCTAGGCCGCATTTGTGTGGCTGCTGCTCAGAACCTTTGCTCTCTGCCCTCACATGAAGCTGTGAGGTCCAGACACTCTCTGCACTCCAGGTGTTTCTTACCACCTCACCCTACCCTCCATCTTCAGGACCTACAGCCTTTTTCTACCTATCACTTTGGCCCCCGGCTCCCAATGTACCATTTGACAGGCAGAACCCGGCCTCTGCTAATGCTGACTCCTCTGGTCTCGCATCACCCTGTTACCTCTGACCTCTGACCTCAGGCTTTAATATAGCCCGTTGACTTGAATGCCCCCTCAATATCTCAAAATCAACATGTTTGTTACAAAATCTGGTACCTTCCTCCCTACTACAATCAAGTCATCCTCCAGTTTCTTAATTCTGATCTTTCTGTTAATGGTTCTTGAATTTTCACTCTTATTCAGGATTGAAGAGATTTTACACCTGTGCTGTCTGGGTCTATGGTAGCCACTAGCTGCAAGTGACGATTCAACTCTTAAAATGCAATCAGTGTCAATTAAAATGTGCTGCAACTGCAAATATACATCAAATTTTATTTTTTACTAATTAGATGTTAAAATAACACTATTTTAGATATCTTGGCATAAATATAACACATTGTTAAAATTAATTCCACCTATTTCTTTTCATATTTAACATGTAGCTATTAGAAAATTTTAAATTGCCCATGTGGCTTGTGCTATATTTCTATTGGACAGCACTGTTATAGACTCTACTTGGTTCATGGAAACAAATAACTCACTAGCCAGTACCTATGCTTTCATCTAAGCGTTAATGTCTTTATCTTTCTATTCCTATGACCTACCACCTCCATGCTTCTTAACACTTCCCTAGACCACTAAGATATATGCCGACCTAGTCTCTCTCTGCAGTCTTCTCCAGACTCAGTGGGTTCTTTCTAACTCCATCCACATGGCTAACTTTCCTCATATATCACTCTCTAGTTCAAATGTCTTCATTTAGTGAAAGGAGATGAGTTAATCTACAGAAGCATGCTGGGAAATATTTGAAATATAGAAAGATCTCCATCTGTCTCCTTCCCTCACCTCCTCCTCCCTCCTTGCCTACTCCCTCCTACTCCTTCCCTTCTTCCATTTCCCTCCCTCCCTCCTTCCCTTCTTTCCTTCCTTCCTTCCTTCCTTCCTTCCTTCTTTTCTTTTCTTCCTCTGTGATTCCTTATCTGAAATTAGCAAATTAGCAGCAAGAACTTTTAACTGTTTTATTCCTACAATGTCTCCCTCATTCTCTGAGGGTCAATATTCCCTTTGTACCTTTCCCCATCACTTCCTTCAACTCAGAATGACTCCTACCCATGTTGTGTCTACAAAGAAGAGGTAGTTTTCCATAGAAACCCTCTGGAAAGGTTTTCACCTAACTAGAAGTAGTTTCTCTTTTTCAGAACAGTGTATACCTTGCTCACATGGGCATATAGTCTCCAGTTCTGCCTGCAGGCAGATAGGCTCCTTAAATAATAGTAGCCACTATGTCTAGCCCCACACTAGGTATGCATAGTGTTAGGTCAACATATTAGCTATTTTGCAGAGAAGAAAATGAGATGCAGTTTCAGGTTAACTTAGCTGATGATGGACTCTCCACAAATAAGTGGCAGAGTGGAGGAATTCTGTTGTGTTTATGTTTTATTTTTTTGTTCAGAGGCTAAAACATTTCCACTGCCTCATTTGAAGATTATGATTTACCAGTCTTAGAAAGTTTCATATCTTCTCTGTGAAATCACCACCACCATACAGAAAGCACGCTGCTTGGTATTTCTCATCTGACTGAGAAACACACATAAACAGATGGAAAAATGCCAACATGTACCCACTCCCTCTTCTCAGCAAATAACAAGAGAGTGAAAATTATGTTCAGAAAGGTACCCCTGTACTTTCAAAACAACTTAGGGGTAAACTGGAAAGTTATAAAGAGTGCAATTGTCAAACACTTTTTATTATTCCAATGATGTGGGTATCATTCATGTTATTTTTCTCGTCTTCATTCTTAGATGAGGAAACGGAGGCTTAGAGATGGTGAGTACCTCATTTAAGGTATCATGGCTGGTAGGAGTGGACCAAGTGCTTGAACCAAAGCAAGTGATGCAACATGTATGTGAGCTCATCACCAGAACTCTGTGGCCTTCCCTCTGGGAAGGCCCCAGTGAGGACTCAGGTGTGAAGAACATCCAGTATCTAGCCATGGCTTCCCGAAAAGCAAGCTTGGAGATGCCATTATAGCACAATGTCTATGCAGATCCATTAACCTCATCTGTGTAGTTGGTATAATTTCATTTCCATATCTACCCCGTAACCCACCAAATATGTTTATAAAGAAAATGCATGCATATTCTACAGTAAAACACACATACATACACTACAGTAAGAAATCGTTTTCCTTGCAATTCTTGACTTGTTATGTATGACCCTAGGGAAGTTTCGTACCTTCTCTGCACAATCTATGCCTTGGTAAGGAAAGTATGTTCTGAGGAGATTAGGTGTATGAAGGTGTCAAAAAATATCACCTACTACATAAATATATTAGCACATTTTATGGGCTTGAGAGGCTGACACAAGACTTTTTTTTTTTTTTTTTTGGTTTGTTAGTTTTACCAACCCCTCTAGTTCCTTACTGCAACAAAAAAGCAATAATCACTATCAAGTGTTTAACTTACTTTGTGTGCTGAATATAGAGACATGGAGTGCCAGAGCAGAAAGGACACTTGGAGAACATCAAATATAAGCCTCTAGTATTAAAGAGGAGAAATTCGTGGCCCATAAAACATCAGTAACATCTCAAGGTGACAGAGAATCAATGGCCAAGCTGGGAGTCAGAGGGCAGCTCCCCTCAAGCCCAGCCCCTCGCTCTGTGAAGTTGCTCTCCTCCTGCCAGGGTCTGCACGACAGGCTTGGCCAAGCACACTTGTTTTGTCATCTGTCCTTTGATATCACATGACTACTGGTGATACTTACAACTGAGAAGAGAACTTTTGTTCTTTCAACAACTATTCACTCAATTTTTCCTAGGTGCCAAGTACTATTCTAAGCATTTTGGGAATAAAGAATGAGACAAAGGGCTGGGCGCGGTGGCTCACGCCTATAATCCCAGCACTTTAGGAGGCCGAGGGGGGTGGATCACGAGATCAAGAGATCGAGACCATCCTGGTCAACATGGTGAAACCCCGTCTCTACTAAAAATACAAAAAAATTAGCAGGGCATGGTGGCGCATGACTGTCGTCCCAGCTACTCGGGAGGCGGAGGTGGGAGAATTGCTTGAACCCAGGAGGCGGAGGTTGCGGTGAGCCGAGATCGTGCCATTGCACATTGCACTCCAGCCTGGGTAACAAGAGCAAAACTCCGTCTCAAAAAAAAAAAAAAGAATGAGACAAAGAAGTCCGCTTTTACAAGAAGCTCACATTCTATTGACAGAGGCAGATAGTGAGAACAAAAAAGCAGGAAGAAGGTGTCAGATAGTAGTAACTTCAGAGTAGACTATTCAGGTAGGATGAGTGGTAAACAGTAATGGAGTGAATACTTCAGCCGTATGTAAAATCTGAGAGAGCTCAGCATGGAGAGAGGAACAAGGCTTCCATGTACAGAGAGCATCAGCGCATCAGGCCTGAGAGGAGGGGCACGCTGGGCAAGAAGCAGCGAAAAGAAAAGTGGGGCCAAGTTCACTGTGTTAGTGGGAGAGCAGGGCTGGCTGGGGCCTGTGGCTAGCAGAGCTCTGCAGACTACAGTTAGGAGTCTGGGTTTTGCTTTCAGGGCAGAGGGAAAGATTTGGAGCCATGATTATATAATCTAATTTTGAAAAGATGATCACTCTGGCTGCAGGCTGGGATAACCGCGGTAGGGAGATGGAGCATGGCGTGGTGGAAGAGAGGAAGCAGGAATCTACTGTACTTGTCTCGTATGGTGAGGCGATTATGTGAATGGAGGTGGCAGAGGTGCAATGAGAAAGAAGGGACTGGCGAATATACTGAATGGGGACTGGGGATGGTGAGGAGGAAGAAATCCTAGGTTTTGGTCTTAAAAATCTCAGTAGATGAGGGCAGCATTTATCAAAATGAGAAAGGCAGATGAGTGGATTTGGGCGTTTGGCAGAGACAGGGAGGGGAACATAGACCTAACTCTACACTCTCAGCCGTGCCATCAGGAGTAGGTAAATACCATAGTTACAAATAAGTAAACTGAAACTTAGAAGGCAGGTGTGCCCACGTGCTATGAAGAGGCAAGCTCCACCACTGAGCTCTTTGAATGGCCACACCATGAGATTGGGAGACCCTTTGCTGGTAGCTGAGGGAGCTAATGTTCTCCTTGCCCACTGGATAATGTTCCAAATACTGGCCAAAATAACAGCAGTGTCCAGATGGTCTACTCTGTGTCAGACATGGCATCTGTCTCATTAAATGTCACACGAGAAAACTGAGGCTCAGAAGGCCCATGTAACTTACTCAAGGTCTCACAATTAACAAAGGAAGAGAAAATATTGAAGACCCAATTTCATGATTCCAAAATCCATGTTCTTTGCATTCTGCTGCCACTGTACCGTATCTTAAGATTGGAATTCTGTATTCTCCTTCCTATACATATATTCCTTTACTCTTGAGATAAAGGAAGTGGACATGGGCTTCCATAAAGTGATGAGAAAAATGCATATTTTATTTTGTGTAGAATCTGAGTGTTGATTCTTGGGCAATCTGTTTTGATTATTTAAATGATTCGTGGTCTGAACAGCAATTCAATTGTGGTCAGGTACATACCACCTCTTGACTTTACATAGGATAGTTTTTATTTTTCCTCAGATTCACACCTACATCTCTAGCTTACAGTATCCTCCTTCTTGGCAAAACCCAACCACTTCTAATTTTGCCTTCATGTCCCTAGTGAAATACCAAGAGTGAATTATAGGACATTAGGAAAGGTGGCTATGGCTTTTATGCACTGTAAATTGCACTCACTTGGTTCACGTCATTATCTCTTTATTTTTCGAGACCTGTGGCAAACGCTTAAAAACGCATTCTAGCTGTGTCACCTCAAGGGTAACAAAAGTCCCTCCTAGGAAATAATAGAGGGCCAAACCCATTTCCAACCTGAATTATAACTAACGTAGACACCAGAATTGAAGGGCTTAGACTTCTGAGTTAGAAAGACGTGGGTTTGACTCTCTACTCTACCCTGTATTCACTGCATTTCTTAGGCTAGTTGACTATTGATGTAAAATTTTGAAGATGACACTGTCATTTAAAACATGTCTGTTATACCGGTTTCATTATAAGACAGAAGCAGATTTCCCTCACTTGGAAGGTGGAATGTGGGCTAGTCACAATGACTGTTTTTTTTATTTTTGTTTGAGATAAAGTCTCACTCCGTCTCGAAGGCTGGAGGAAATGTGGGTCAGTCGTAGTGACTGTCTTCTTTTTCTTGTGAGAGAGAGTCTCACTCTGTCACCCAGGCTGGAGTGCAGTGGCGCTATCTTGGCTCATTGCAACCTCTGCCTCCTGGGTTCAAGCCATTCTCATTCCTCAGGCTCCCAAGCAGCTGGGATTATCGGCATAGGCCAAAACGCCTGGCTAATTTTTGTATTTTTTGTAGAAACGGGATTTCACCGTGTTGGCCAGGCTGGTCTTGAACTCCTAACCTCAAGTGATTCACTTGCCTCGATCTCCCAAACTGCTGGTATTATAGGCATGAGTCACATGCCCAGCTTCAGTAACTGTTTTCTAATAATTAGAAAGCAGCAGAAATGATGTTGTATGACTTGCAAAGCTGGGTAATGAAATGCAATATAGTCCACCTGGCTCACTCTCTTGAGACGTTTGTCCCTGAAACTCAGCCACCATGATATAAGAAAGTCAAACAGCCACATAGAAAGGCCATGAGTCCAGTTGAGGTTCCAGCCACCAGTCATTCACTAGATCACCTGGCTCAGGTGATCCCAGCATAGCCTTCAGAATGTCCCAGGTGATGTGCAGAGGATTTGCCAAATATTGCCTGAACTGCAAATTCATGAGCAAAATAAATGTGATTGTTTTAAGTCAAAACATTTAATGGCAGTTTGCTATATAACAGTTGATAATAGGAAGCTAAATGCAACTTTTCTTTGGAGACTTTAATGGTCCCTTTATTATTTTCATTCCCTCTGATATGCCTTCCTTCTTTTTCTATATATCATTTTGCAATGTAGATGGAGGTTAAAACCAGAGAGACATTTATTTGAGACCAGTCTCTAGACCTTAGTAGCTGTGAAAACTTGGGCAAACCACCTAACTTCTCAGAGCTCCTCTTCCATTGAAAAACTGAGAATGATAATACAAACTTCATAAGACCATTGAGAGGATTGAATGAAAGGATGTGTTTGAAGGGTTTGGCAGAGAGAAGCTGGTTGGTGGTTGATATCCAATATCATTAGCAGCCATAGTAATGCATTGGCTGGGCACAGTGGCTCATGCCTGTAATCCCAGCACTTTGGGAGGGAGAAACAGGCAGATCATGAAGTCAGAAGACTGAGACCATACTAAAAATACAAAAAATTAGCTGGACATGGTGGCACATGCCTTTAGTCCCAGCTACTTGGGAGGCTGAGTTAGGAGAATAGCTTGAACTCGGGAGGCGGAGGTTGCAGTGAGCTGGGATCACGCCTCTGCACTCCAGCCTGGGCAACAGACAAAGACTCCACCTCAAAAAAAAAAAAAAAAAAAAAAAAAACAGTAGAAAGAGGATGCATGGTAGAAAGCATAGGGTATGGGCTTTCTATTTTCTTTCTTTCTTTCTTTCTTTCTTTCTTTCTTTCTTTCTTTCTTTCTTTCTCTTTCTTTCTTTCTTTCTTTCTTTCTCTCTCCCCCTCCCTCCTTTTTTTCCTTCCTTCCTTCCTTCCTTCCTTCCTTCCTTCCTTCCTTCCTTCCTTCCTTCTTTCCTCCCTTCCCAGCTGAGGCCTCACCTGTTGCCCAGGCTAGAGTGCAGCAGCAGAATTAGAGCACACTGCAGCCTCAGACTCCTGGGCTCAGCCAGTCCTCCCATCTCAGCATCTCGAGTAGATAGGACTACAAGTATGCTCCACCACACCTGGATAACTTTTTATATATTTTTTGTAGGGTCAATGTCTCACTTTGTTGTCCAAGCTAATGCCCAACTTCTGACCTCAAGCCATTTTGCCACCTCAGCCTCTGAAAGCTCTGGGATTTAAGGTGTGAGCCATGGCACCCAGCCCAGCTGGGTTTATATATTCTTGTTGTACATAAAGTAGAAACAGCATTTTGGTAAACACACGCACATGCACACACATTTGACACAGAAATCCCATTACTGGGTATATACCCCAAAAATTAGAAATCACTCTACTATAAAGTCACATGCACTATTTACAATAGCAAATAGCATAGTTAGTTTTGTCAACCCCAGTGTGCCTTGACATGCTGTTTCTTTTCTATCTGTAATTTGACTTGTTTATTGCAGCACTATTTACAATAGCAAAAAGCTTGGAACCAACCAAGATGCCCACCAATGATAGACTGGATAAAGAAAATGTGGCACATACACACCATGGAATACTGTGCAACCATATAAAAGAATGAGTTCATGTCCTTTCTGGGGACATGGAAGAAGCTGGAAACCATCATCCTCAGCAAATTAACACAGAAACAGAAAACCAAATACTGCATGTTCTCACTCATAAGTGGGAGTTGAACAATGAGAATACATTGACACAGGGAGGGGTACATCACACACCGAGGCCTATCGAGGGTGGGGGGAAAGGGGAGAGAGAGCATTAGGAGAAATACCTAATGCATGCAGGGCTTAAAACCTAGATGACAGGTTGATGGGTGCAGCAAACCACCATGGCACATGTGTACCTACGTAACAATCCAGCACGTTCTGTACATGTATCCAGAACTTACAGTATAATACAAAAAAAGATGATAGGAAGTGTAATTTAAGAAATAAGTAAAAATAAAAAGTCAAATACTACCCTGATATTTCATCCTCCAGATGTCATGATGTAAGTTTGTGGTTTAATTATGTTGTTTATGTAACAATTTCGATTTTTTTTAATATTATGGTGGTCACCTGGTGTGGAAGAACTGTAGACATCGGGGATTAGTTCTACCCATGTATTCGTGTGTGTATGTTTAGGTGTGTGCCTGTGGAAGGAGGGGTGTGGTTAGGAAAGAAGAAAGGAACAAAGAAAGGGATGAAGGAAAGAGAGAAGAAAGAAAGGAAAGAAATATGGGAGCAGGGGTGCTGCCACAGAGTGCAAAGATTGCAGCTCTCTGACACAGACCTCCAAGCTTTGTGAGCGTGGTGAAAGTGGGCCAGCAGCAAAAACACAGTGGATGAAGTAGCTGAAGCGATCTCGGCTGTGGGGTGAGATTGTTTAATTGGGTAATATGCCCTCCTTCTTTTTCTATATATCACTCAGTTAGTTGGGTGAGAAAGAACAGAAACACCACCAAGGATCAGAGGGGATGCAAGGTGGTTGCTGAGCCTTCCACACACAGCCGCAAATTAGAATGTGAGGTTACAGAGTGATATAAGACAGGTTTTTCCGTTCATGGAGCTCATAGCTCTTTCCAGTTCATCAGGCACAGGGGTGACCTAAAATGTCTCTGTGCTTAGCAAATTGTTCATACCTGGTTTAGCTTGACTTACAGAAACTGATTACTACCCTTTTCTCTCTATTTCAAATCAAACCCCCTGCTTAAAATCTTCCAGTGACTTCCTTTTACTCTTAGAATAAAATCCACAGTCCCAAATCTTGCAAAATCTGGCCCCTGGATACAACTTACCATCATTTTACTCCCACCTTCACCCCTCCTCTGGCCACACTGGCCTTCTGGCTATTGCTCAGCCTGGAACCTTCTGCCCCAGGGAGGCACCTGCCTCATCCTGTTCCTTCACTCAGGGCCCTGATGGATAGCTCCTGAACACCAGGAGAACTTTCCCACCACCCCATGTGAAATGCAGCTCCCCACATCCAGTTACACTCTAGCACCTTGTCCTTCTAGACCTTCCAGCCTCACTTTTTTCATGCACTGATTCGGGGTGTGTGTGTGTGTGTGTGTGAGAGAGAGAGAGAGAGAGTGTGTGTGTGTGTGTGTTGGGAGGGCATGGGGGTGTGTTTCTGTCTTCCCTACTATAAATAGGTAGGCAAGAACTCTGTTTTTTCAGTGTTTTATTTTCACTGCCCAGTGCCTGGCACAAAACAGATACTCAGAAATGCCTAGTGTATGAATGAAAATGTTAAATCTGTGCATTGATCTTGGGTGGTAGAAGTATTGAGAACAAAGCATTTTTAGTTTTGTCAAACCCAGAGTACCCTGACGTGCTGTTTCTTTTCTATCTGTAATTTGACTTTTCTACAACACAATTCCTTACTCAGATTTCTAAACCAAATCATTAGTTTTGTGAACATGGGAAGTTGAATATTGCTAATGAACATGAGAATTAGTATGCACAAGTGCATTTACAGATCTGTTTAGACACAAAAAGAGTATGTGATGAATATACATACCATTATGGATAAAGTGTAAATATATATATATATATTATATATATGATACATATACTGTATAGTATATATAATGTATATACTATATGTATGTATATATACATATGTATATATAGTATACTATAAATAATATATAGTATATTATTTATATATTATAAATTATTAATATATATAATGTATATTATGATACCCCAATGACTGAATCCAGTAGGGAGCCTTCTAGGCACCACAAAGACTATTGCAAGAGAATTGTGGAATAGATAGGCTTTCCAATGCCTGTCATATAATATATATAGATATATTATATAGTATATACATCATATACATTATATATATCCATTCCATAGTATGTATTATATAGTGTAGATTATTATGTGTGTTATATGTATAGCCAGTTAGCTGTATGCTCACTAAGTATCAGTAATTTTAAAACATTGAGAATTTAAAATACTTTAAAAGAAATAGGCTGCTCTCCAGAAATAGGAGGCTGTCCCTTTAAATTCCATTGTAACTTAACTAGGTAAAGCAATTGACTGCAGGTAGATACCACTCTCAGTGGCATGAATGAATTAATAGGAATGGCTTTTAACCAGCTCATTACTGGTAGGTAAACAGGGTTCTGCATGCTGTAGGGCTCTAGATTCTTAGGGCTCCTGAAGAAATCACACAATCCTCATGGCAATCTTGCTTGCACAACTGACTTGCTCCGCAAATGCTTTCTGTTCAGAAAAACTAAAGTAAACTCCAGCTCAGGCAGTCCTACGGCCATTAGATTTCAAAGTAATGGAGTCTGAATTTCCAGTGCTTTTGCGTGTTTCAATATTTACTTCTTACCTCTGCCTTCGAGAGCTCACAGCTTTACTTAAGAGGGTTTCCACAAACAGACTTTCATTATGTGGAACAGTAAGTGCAGAAGGATGCCTACACCAGATACTGACACCCCAATGACTGAATCCAGTGGGGAGCCTTCTCAGCACCACGGAGACTATTGCAAGGGAATTGTGGGATAGGCAGGCCTTCCAATGCCCACTCCCAGCAGAGATCTGGGCACTCAGTTTCCCCACGTGGTCACTTGCCTATGCCCCTCTCCATTTTGTCTTCCTTCCCGGGGAAAGTTATGGGTTATAGATCTAATTGGCTATGTGATTAAAGCATCCTCCAGACTATGGCTTTGATATTTATTTTTCTGTCCTCTGTGTAAGTGTTTCCTGTTTTATTTCATATGTTCATCACATATCACCTTCAGGACTCTGGCCTCAGGCAAAATGCCTATGAAGGTGCGGACAAGAGAGAAAAGGTCTGGGCTCAACCAAGGAAGCCTGGGGACAAGTGGTCACCTCCTCCCCCGTGACAAGGTGCTGTGAGAACTGGCAGGCTGTGAAGATTCTCCAACCCTGGGCTCTGTACTGGAAGCTGCACTGTAGCACGGGGCCTCTGGTCCTGCAGAAAGCTCAGAGCAGAAAGCAGCAAACAGAGTGAAGGGAAAAATAAGACACACGAGAATCACAAAGACACTTTCCCTAGGATACAGATGTCCTGGGGAGACATTGGAGAGAGTTTCTAGCAGTTATGAATAGAGTATCTATTCAGTTAGAGAGATAGAGGACACATTCCATTGGCTGGAACTTATCAGTAGTTCTGGGGAAAAAAGTCCGAGGAGAGTGTCATAAAATGACAGTGTCATGGTCAGTCACAAACTGAATGAAAAAGGCCCAGTGGTGACCCATGCATGACCTTATCTTGCCTGTCTCCTCCTTCTCCCTCTGCTGCTACTAAATGAATGGAACCAGGGCCCTCGCTGGAGCTGAGAGCAGGTAGAAGGAGGCTTAGGGGATGCTGTACAGGAATACACAGGTCTTCCCATGAAGGGGTGTGTGAGCCATGGAAGCTGCTACGTCTAGGCCAGGACGACACAAACCCTGTGATGCTGCCCAGGAATGTGCTCAGTTCAGGCATCCCTGACAACTCTGTGGCCTTCACAGAGACATACCTGGCTGCGCTCCTCTCTCCTCCTATTTTCCTACACAATAAGTAAATTTATAGAAAATTATGTTTTTTTCTGACTCCTTCATTTCCTTCTAATTCTTGGCTCTTTGAAGCTTTTTGTGATGTATCAGAAATAGCATTTTTGCTCTGACTTCAGGAGATGTTGGTTGCAAGAGCTAGATCTGCCCCTTTCTAGCTGTATGGCATTAAACAAGCATCTTATTCTCTCTGAAGTTTTGTTTTCTGAAATAGCAGATGGGGACAATGACTCTTATGGTACAGGTCTGTTGTCTGGGTTAGAGATAATTCCAGTAGCTCTTCCCACACATATCTTCAAACATAAGAAATCTCAGTCATTATTGGCCATTTAAGCATGTCTTAATTTTGCTTTCATTTTGCCTTCTTGTATTGTCTCCGTTTATTACCTATTGTGCATAGCATATAGGAGAATCTATGGCCAGAAGCCACTCCTACTTTCTCTTATTGATTTAAATGTACTTGCAGCCACAATTTCATGTTTCATATGTCTACTAACCCTGGCTACTAATTAGTAATAGCCAATAGGCTATGGAAATCAGGCTGCAAACTTTTAAAAATTAACAACAAAACTATTTATAATCATCTTTGACCCCCCACCTTTGCGCTTATCACATTACCAGAGTTGAAGGAAGATAACAGTATCTATTGCTGGGAAATGGGCACTCAGTCTCACAGTGATGTTGGGAGTATAAATCGGTACAACCTTGATACATTGCAGAATTCAATGTGGCAAGAGTCTTAAAAATATGCATTCTTGCTGCCCAGCAAATGGCACCTCAAGGAATTTGTCCTGAAGATATAATCATATTCATATTATGAAGTTATATTTATTGATATAGAAAGGTATTTGTACATTTCTTGTGTGTGACAAACACAGGTTGTAAAAGAGTATCACAGGGTTGGGAATCTCTTCCCAGCGTAGACTACAGATTCAGCTGATAGAGAAAAATCTTGCACAATATCCTTCCAGAATCATAGGTAAAGAGGAGATGGCCTCTACCCTTTCTCCGTTCTGTCCTTGGGCTTCCATGTGGGAAAGGGGGTGGAGTGGCTTAGTAATAATAAGAACCAGGAAAACATCCCTGTAGGTGTATGCCCTGAGCGCTGGCTGTTGAATACATGTGGCTACATATACTGTATATTGTTTTTCCCATTCCTGCTTCCAGAAGGTGAGCTCACATGCATGGGGGCCCAGGTGGGTTCTGTCCTGGCAGTGAACACGTGAAGTTAGGTCACACCCCTATGGGATTGTCTAGGTAAGTGAGTGCTCTGTTGCCCCACAAGCACTGTCTGGTCTGGAGATGGAAGCCTAGGGGACAAAGTGGTCCACGCTACATTCTCCAAACCAGCTCACCAGAATAAGGTAGACACTGAGCCTACATACCCATTATCTTCCTTTGTCTCCTTCCTTTTGGTTCAGAACCCATGGGGAAAAGAGAATAAATGAAGACCCTCATGCACAAACATTTGGTGTGTCTGCCTTGTGCCTCTGAGAATATACACATGGAAGAATGTCTGGAAGGATTCACTCCTGACACTAAAGTAGCCGTCTTCAGTGGGTGAGATTATCTACATGTACGAGCTTTCTAATTGATTTTGTTACTACATAATTATTACAATTATTCTATTTACATTGTTAAAGTAGAAATACAATTTCCTTTGTGTTTCTTTCCCATTATGAAACACATTTTGGACCTTCCCTGCTGCACTGGAAACTTTGAATAAGGACATCAGTGTTTGTTGAATACCTATTATGTACCAGCATAGCATAAGCAGTTCGGACTAAATTTTTTCTTCCATCCTCAGATCAACTTCATGGGTTCAGGATTTTTATGCAAATTTTTCAGGTGATGTGTGGCTCACGCCTATAATCCCCACACTTTGGGAGGATGAGGAGGGCAGATCACGAGGTCAGGAGATGGAGACCATCTCGGCCAACATGGTGAAACCCCGTCTCTACTAAAAATACAAAAAAAATAGCTAGGTGTGGTGGCGTGTGCCTGTAATCCCAGCTACTCGCAAGGCTGAGACAGGAGAATCACTTGAACTGGAGAGTCAGAGGTTGCAGTGAGCCAAGAATGCACCACTGCAATCCAGCCTGGATGACAGAGTGAGATTCCATCTCAAAAAAAACAAAAAACAAAAAAACAAACAAAAAACAAAAAACAAAACTTCAGGTGGTGAAATTGAAACTGTAGAAATTGAGCAACTTGCACAAGATCACCTAACTAGTAAATGACAGGATCAAGCCCTTACTCCCAATATGACTTGCTGCCAAACCATTGCCCTCCGATTCAAATAAGATAATGGACAGTGAGGTAGTTGAGTTAGGAAAATAACACATTTGCAAAGGCAGTTATGTAGCCAAATTGATATTACAGAATGCTTATGCTGAAGGAAGTCCATAGTCAGAATAAACATTTGTTCTACAATTCTGCCAAACCCAAGCCTTCAAAAACTAGAAACAACAAAATGAAAAGAGAGAAGGGCATTTTTGGAGACAGGCACCCTGATAACAGTGTTGAGGTAGCACGTGCAGGGTTGACAGCCATGGAGACAGAAATATACATAAATATAAACGTTGACTCTCGCAGGGCAGAACACTCTGAGGATGCTGGGTAAAGGGACATGAATCGGTACCTCGGATCTAATCAGCCCTGCAAGCCCGTTGAATCTAAGGAGAGTACAGTAATTGATTTTCACAATGCTGATCCTGAGTCATCAAGAAAAGGTTACATTTTATGTTCAGAATTCTCTGTTTAACAAGGCATGGGAGTGTGTAATCCATTTGAGAAAGATTTTCATTTCAAATCGTTAAAAATTATTTGGAAAGATTTTTGGTACTTAAAAGGATAAGTGACAGTTATCTGGAAAATTCTCTTACGTGGAACAACGTCTTCCTTGAAGATCTTAGGTCAGGAAGGCATTCTGTTGAATTTAGTTAGGTTTCTATGATTTCCCCTTTGTTGACATTGTATTCTCCATTTTTCCCCAGCCTTTCAAACTTCCTAACTTCTAAGTGCTGGAATGTAAGTTTCTTGAGGCTAGAGATTATAGCACCCTTTCTTAGATACTTCAGATATTTTGGCCTTTTTTCTCCCACAAAACAAATGATGAAGTGACATCCACTAAAAAAAAAAAAAAAAAAAAAAATGACTGACTCCCAGGGAACATGTAAATTTTGACAAACCCTTTCTTACATTTTACGGAAACTCTTTAGAGTCTTGGTAAGCAGTTCTACAAGTTGTGTTTGTTTTTGTTTTGTTTTTGTTTTGTTTTGTTTTGTTTCCTTTTCCAAGCATGTTAATAACTAAATCAACTATTTACTATAAAAAATAACCATAGGAAAATAAATAAATAAATAAGCAGTGTTAGTTTAATTTTTTCTAGAAGCACACTTAATTTATAAAAAGAGTCATGTCATTTCCCCTAAGGCCCCCACTTCTCAGGCTCCGTTCACGTCATGAACCCACAGGCTTGCCCTGCCTGCCTGGCTGGCCTCCCCGCCTAACGCTGCTCTCTTAGGCATCCAGGCATCTTCCACCCCAGACATAACTCGTCGTTCTTGGGTGGATGTGCTGAGATCCTGGTGCCTTATGAAACCTTCTCTCTCCCCAAAATAGCATTTCCCACTGCCACACTTTCTATGCCAATCTCGAACACTCTCTTCGAGGGCAATTGCTCTTCAGGAGTTCTTCATTCTCACAACTGTTGCAGGGTGGGTGTTCAAATTGTTTTCTTTATCATGATGAGGAGAACACCTTGAGAGGTGACAGAACTCACTCTAGGTCCCATCCTGAATTTCAGAGCCAGGATTAGTGCATAACCAGACCTCTTCTGGTGTGTTTCTCTCCAGTGCCTGGTGACTAACTGTAACTATAGCTGCCTTCCTGGCTAATTTTCCTTTGCCTAATATTCCAGGTTTGGGGGTTCCCATCTGTCCCACTGTGGTCATGCATGCAGAGGCCTTACCCGGTGTGTTGAGCAGGCGGGACCTCCTGCAGTGGTAGGCCACCTCCTGCTCACAGTGCTCAGAGCTGTCAATCACGGCCTCCAGCTGCTCCATGCTGCCCCCGTAGTCCAACGCCATGGTATAGGGATTCTCAGAGTTCGCGCCCCGCACTCGGGTCAGCTCTGGATTGTTGTGCTGCACTGACGTCCAGATCTTGTCCTCTGCCCAGATAACACAACACAAAGCAAGAGACATGAGGAGGAATGTCAAAAATGGGGCACGCGAGCAGTGTGATGGACCACTCAGCAGGCAATATTAATCAACACCCAGGTACTGTATGCAATGCACGAAGAGACACTGTGTTCTCCGTGGAGCTCCACCAAAGTGAGTATGAAGGACAGTCACCTTAAGAGCTCAATTTGTGGAGCCCTTTCCCATGGGCTCTACGCTAAGCATTTCATCCCGTGATTTCAGTTAAGATTGGCAATGCCTAAATTGGAAGGGAGGCAATACTGCTATGTCAAAAATAAAGAAAATGTGAATGAGACTTTGGCAGCTAACCCAATATCCCACAGCTAATAAATGACTAAGCAAGGACTTGAGCCGAGGATGTCTGACTCCAGAGCCTGCACTTCCAGCTACTGATACGCTTCCTCACAAGGGAAACACTAGCACCGATGACGTTTTCATAGACCCATTTTCGCAGAAAGCAAGGTTGAGATTCTGTGATCCACACTGTGCATGCAATGAAGTCAACTGCAGGGTTTTGTTTTGTTTAGTATGTATTCCCCATATGACTTCTCTTTGCCAAAAATATCTGGAAAGGTTTACAATGAAAGAACATGGAGATGAGGACCTTTAAATCATGGTGGAAGGACATATTTTGTCTAATTGGGGAAAGAAGGTAAGGCAGTGAGAGAGGGAGATACTTGGGTAT
>CAUYLG010073287.1:0-160284 GCA_963573385.1 Cacajao melanocephalus
TGGCGGTGGTGGTTGTGAGCCAAGATCGTGCCATAATGCTCCAGCCTGGCGACAGAGTGAGAAACAATCTAAAAAAAAAAAAAAAAAAAAAAAAAGGCCTATATAGGAGGATCATAATAAAGTTTGAAGAAGACAATATGATATATACATGCCTCCTCTGGTCTGACATACTGTAATCAGGCAATACATACTGATGTTATATATTACATTTTAATTTTTGAGATAGAGTCTTGCTCTGTTGCCCAGGCTAGAGTGCAGTGGTATGATCTTGGTTTACTGCAATCTCCACCTCCCAGGTTCCAGCATTTCTCCTGCCTCAGCCCCTCAAGTAGCTGGGATTACAGGCCCACAATGCCATACACAGCTAATTTTTTTAGTAGAGACTCGGTTTCACAATGTTGGTCAGGCTGGCCCTGAACTCCTGACCTCAAGTGATCTGCCCACCTCAGCCTCCCAAAGTGCTGGGATTACCGACATTAGCCACTGCGCCTACGATGTTATATATTTTAAAGGTTCTTTATTTCAAATTCACTATAGCAGCGTTACAGATATTTCTGTAATGTTGAATTAGGAGGTTTGGAAAATTAACCTAATTTCAACAGGGTTAGCTCTTAATCAGTTTTTTTTTTGTTTTTTTTTGAGACAAAATCTCACTCTGTTGCCCAGGCTGGAGTGCAGTGGTGCCATTGTGGCTTACTGTGACCTCCACCTCCTGGGTTCAAGTGATTTTCCTGCCTCAGCCTCCTGGGTGGCTGGGATTACATGCACCCGCCACCACGCCCAGCTAATTTTTGTATTTTTAGTAGAGACAGGGTTTACCATGTTGCCCAGTCTGGTCTCAAACTCCTGACTTTGGGTAATCTGCCCACCTCAGCCTCCCAAAGTGCTGGGATTACAGGTGTAAGCTACTGCACCTGGCCTTAATCAGTTTTTTGTTTTGTTTCCAAGATGGAGTTTCGCTCTTGTTGCCCAAGCTGGAGTACAATCGTATGATATTGGCTAACTGCAACCTCTGCCTCCCAGGTTCAAGTGATTCTCCTGCCTCAGCCTCCTGGGTATCTGGGATTACAGGCCTGTGCCACCATGCCCAACTAATTTTTGTATTTTTAATAGAGACAGGGTTTTGCCATGTTTGCCAGGCTGACCTTAGGTGATCTGCCCACCTCGAGCCTCCCAAAGTGGTGGGATTACAGGTTCGAGCCACCACGCCCGGCCTTAATCAGTTTTTATGAGTGAATATCATATGAGAGTTACCTCTGGTTTGATCAGTTTCAGGAAAATGCCAGTGAAGGGAAGGCCCCTCCTGAAGACGTCTTTAAGAAGCCCTTGCCTCCTACTGTGAAGAAGGAAGAGAGTCCCCCTCCAGTAAGGCCAACTTTAATACCCTGGGCTTAGGGCTGGGGATGGGGTTGGTTCTGAGTGAGAAAGAAAGCTCAACAGCTGATGTTGTCCTCTGGTGTTGGTCTTTTACCTCACTGTGTCTCCTGAATAAGGATTTCCATTTATTTTGAGTACAAGCATGAGATAAAGTTTTTTGTCTGCTAATGGGGACATTACTGGAGAACCAGAGGCAGTTATCTGCCCTCTTTCTCTCTATCCTATGCCATTCATAACAGATGAGATGCCTAGGCCTTTTTATCATCTTGTTCTTGTCATTTCTCTAAATCACCAAGGAAACCCATTTTACCAGCCTCAATATTTCCTGCCTTTTGGTGTCACACAAGATATGGAGTACATGTGTGGTCATTTTTTATAGTTTCTGCCTGGACAGAGTGAATGATGCTGATATTGGTGCCCATTTTTTAGATGTCTTCAAGCGCTAGTCTCAATCTAATCACCAGTGATTTTGATTGAATGCAAGTATATAACAATAGTGACCATGCATTATCTCTTTGTTTTGATTGATCATAGGCCAGTGACTATACATCATTATTTAACAGTTCCTATAGGGTACTCTTTTTCTGCTCCACATTATTAATTCAACTCCTTATAGCATCTCTCCTAACCATGTCTTTGCTTTTACCTTTCATATGAGCTAAATCTGTCTACCCAAGTGCCTATCAATGCAGTTGCTTTTAGTTTACTTCCTAAATCCTCTTTGCTAGAGTCTTGATGAAAGTCATCTTTTCTTCCTCCATGAGTTACGGTAATTTGGAGATATTTATCTCTTCCTCTTTGTAATTTTTAACCTCTTAACTGTTACTGTTTTCTGTGCTTATTCTCCTTTCTCTTCCTTCTCACATTCTGTTGCTAGAGTCACTTCTAAAGGAATCTCTCTTGTCTATTCTCAGTGTGCAAGGAGCAAAGCCAAGCTCTGGCCATGTTGCTTCCATCTGGGAAATGAGCAGCATGGTTAGTGAGCCTATTTTGAAGCCAATTCATTATTCCATCTGAAAGAGATCAAAGAAATGAGAAGCCCATATCAGAATGTGTAAAAAATGGACCCCAAAATATAGACTGAATGTGATACTGATCCCTGGCCTTCTCCTTCCAGCCTAAAGTGGTAAACCCACTGATCGGCCTCTTGGGTGAATACGGAGGAGACAGTGACTATGAGGAGGAAGAAGAGGAGGAACAGACCCCTCCCCCACAGCCTCGAACAGCACAGTCCCAGAAGCGAGAGGAGCTAACAAAGAAGGAAAATGAAGAAGACAAACTCACTGACTGGAATAAACTGGCTTGTTTGCTCTGCAGAAGGCAGTTTCCCAATAAAGAAGTTCTGATCAAACACCAGCAGCTGTCAGACCTGCACAAGGTATTAGAGGAAGGACCTATATCCTTTCAAACTGTTGACTCTATTCTTGATGAGCATTATAGGGAATAAAGAAGCTTATACAGGCGGAGCATGGTGGCTCGTACCTGTAATCCCAGCACTTTGGGAGGCCATGGCAGGTAGATCGCTTGAGGTCAGGAGTTTGAGACCAGCCTAGACATGGTAAAACTCTGTCTCTACTAAAAATACAAAAATTACGTGGATGTGGTGGCACACGCCTATAATCCCAACTACTTGGGAGTCTGAGGCAGGAGAAGCGCTTGAACCTGGGAGGTGGAGGTTGCAGTGAACCAAGATCACAACACTGCACTCCAGCCTAGGTGACAGAACAAGACTCCATCTCAAAAAAAAAAAATGAAGAAGCAGCAGCTTATACAATTCTTCCTCAGCACATATCAGCTCCAGTTCCTATCATTAAAACAGTCCAATTCAAGAATGAATTGCTCTTGATTAAGGTTATGCCCACCTTCAAAGAACTTCCGTTTGTAGACCCAAGCCAAGCATTATGGCTGTGGCTAGGGTGGCATATATGAAGGTTGGGTAGGAAGAGAAAGGGTTGTGGAATAGGACGCTTACTTGCTGGGTTTCTCATCTTAGCTCTGTCATTAATGTTACAGTTGGACCTCAGATAAGCCCCTTTTCTTCTTTGATCCTTGTAACTTCAACTGGTTCTATCCAGCTCTGACAGTGTGCAGTTTTCACCATAGATGAGTCAAATTCTGCCATTTCTTCATGTAGTGAATGTTGTTATGAGCCAGAGCACAACAGCTATTCTTGGGATGTTAAACTGACAAACACTGGCCTTCCCCTGCAGGATTCCCATTTATATGTACAGACCAAGGATCCAAATTATGGATAAATAAAGTCTCTAAATAGACTCACATTCTCAGAGCAATTTGTTTCACACCCCTTCTCTGGTAGACATTGCAAGAGCAGGTGATGAGACTAGATTTAGACTTTCTCTGAACACAGAACTCAAAGTTTCATTTAGCTAAAAGCTGAGAAGCTCTGCTTTTGGTAATAGGTACACTGCTTTTCCCAGCCATCTCTGTGGAGGCTCTGCAAAGATAGGACTCTGAAAAGCTCCTCCTGATAATCCCTGGAACAAACTACCTCTCAGGTCCCTTTGACTTGAAATTCTGAATTATCAGACTGACACATTGGAATTTCACCTGTCTGGTGTAAATGCTAATAAATGGCTAAAGAGATAAAAAGTAATTGTTGGCCGGGTACGGTGGTTCACGCCTGTAATCCCAACACTTTGGGAGACCAAGGCGGGCGGATCACCTGAGGTCAGGAGTTTGAGACCAGCCTGACCAACATGGTGAAACCCCATGACTACTAAAAATACAAAAATTAGCTGGGTGTGGTGGCGCATGCCTGTAATCCCAGCTACTCAGGAGGTTGAGGCAGGAGAATCACTTGAACCCGGGAGGCGGAGACTGCAGTGAGCCGAGATCGCGCCACTGAACTCCAGCCTGGGCGACAGAGCGAGACTCCATCTCAAAAAAAAAAAAAAAAGTAATTGTCAAAAAAGAGGAGCCACAGGTCTGGTGAATTCCCAAACTGGACTGATCACAGGACAGTGAAAAGTAGACTGTAGTACTTTTCCTTTCCTTAGGTCGTCTACTACAAAGAACTACCACTTCATGTAAGAGCTGCTTTGGACTCCTTAAGTTTCATACATATGCCTTGTGCAGTGGAGCCATGTGTTAGGATTTGCAACTCTCAGAGCAGTCTGTTGGAGCCCTGGGGGGCTCCTTTTCATGTTTCTCTGGGGGCTTAAACAGTGACTCGTGTCTGTGAATAGTAGGCAAAGTATGTGGGCATTTGGTTTTTCTTTTTTTTTTTTTTTCTTGAGACCTTCATCTTGGAAAGGCGTTTGGTGTGCCCACATCCTCTCTCCCATGATTTTCACCTTAGATAAAGAGGTAAACCAAATATTTGTTTCCACATCTTGGAGCTAAGTAAAATGATATTCCCTTTTATGCCATACCACATAACTAATCTGTATGACAAGACCAGTTAGGAATTGTTGCTTGCAGGGTACAGTAGTTTAGTAGAGCTGGTCAATCAAAAGAGCTACAATCCAAAAGCAACTATTGAGAAAGGCCTAGAAGCATTTCTAGGACCATTGTTTCTTAGACCTATACTCATAGAATTGCCTCTCTTCTCAGCAAAACCTGGAAATCCACCGGAAGATAAAACAATCTGAGCAGGAGCTAGCCTATCTGGAAAGGAGAGAACGAGAGGTAAACTTTGGTGACCTGTTGTTACTCCCTTGACCTCAGCTCTTTTTGCTTTCTGATATAATAGGCTGTGCTAATCCCTCCTTATAAGAAGATGGAGAACAAAAGAGGCCCCAAAAGATAGTATATACATTTGCCAAATTCTATAATACATCAAAATAGGTGTTTTTTTTTATTATTTATAAGTTATACCTCAATAAAGTTGATACTTTTTTTTTTTTTGGTCCCCCCATCCCCAAAGGTGATAAAGGTGATATCTTTTTAAAAGGTGGTGTTAGGGTCTCCAGGTAGGTAGCACTCCTCTTTCCTGCTCAGCTTTTAAGTCAATTGAGTTAATGAAAGAGTGTTGAATTGGGCTGCTGAAATAGCATCTTTTACTATTAAAGGCTAAGCTGGAGGAAGTAGCTTAGTGTGAGAGTCAAATGAACTTGCTACCTCAACCACACAGTTAGGGTAACTTACCTATCCAGTCACAGGCTTCACTGGCCTCTCTTACGATGGTTAAGAACCCACCTATGGGGTCAGGCGCAGTGGCTCACGCCTGTAATCCCAGTACTTTGGGAGGCTGAGATGGGCGGATCCCTTGAGCTCACAAGTTTGAAACCAGCCTGGGTAACATGGTGAAATCTCATCTCTACAAAAAATACAAAACTTAGCCGAGCTTACTGGTGTGTGCCTGTAGTCTCAGCTACTCGGGGCCTGAGGGAGGATGGCATGAGCTGGGAGGCAGAGGTTGCAGTGAGCTGAGATTGTGCCATTGCACTCCAACCTGGGTCATAGAGCCAGACCTTATCTCAAGAAAAAAAAAAAAGGAATCTACCTGTGGAGAGCCAGGCACAGTGGCACATGTATGTAATCCCAGCAGTTTGGAGGCTGAGGTGGAAGGATCACTTGAGCTCAAGAGTTCCAGCCTGCAGTAAGCTATGATCACACCCCTGTACTCCAGCCTGGGTCACAGAACAAGTCCCTGTCTCAAAAACAAACAAAAGAATCCACTTACGGAGAACTATTGGAGATAATGAATTCACAAACTGAACTGGCCATAGGACAGTGGAAAGTAGATTGTAGTACTTTTCCTTTCCTTAGCATTGTCTACTACAAAGAACCACCTCTCCATGTAAAAGCTTCTTTGAGTCTTGGCCCAGTGGCTCACGCCTGTAATCCCAGCACTTTGGGAGGCCAAGGCAGGTGGATCACGAGGTCAAGAGATCGAGATCATCCTGGCCAACATGGTGAAACCCCATCTCTACTAAAAATACAAAAATTAGCTGGGTGTGGTGGTGCATGCCTGTAATCCCAGCTACTTGGGAAGCTGAGGCAGGAGAATTGCTTCAACCAGGGAGTTGGAGGTTGCAGTGAGCTGAGATTGTACCACTGCACTCCAACCCAGTGACAGAGTGAGACTCCATCTCAAAAAAAAAAAAAATGTTTTGGACTCCTTATATTTATATATCCCCGAGGGCTTGTGTATTTTACCCTGCTTCTCAGAAGGGGAAAAGTCAGTTGAACCAAGCATGTCAACTTATTCTTTCCAAATTTTTAAGTCAGGGAAGTCACTGCTTTACCTAGAAGAGTATGTAAAGGAGTGAGAGATTCCAGGAGTTACTAAGTGAGCTACCTTCACTTTAAAAGAAATAACAGTAATGGGGTAAAACTTCCCCACTCCCCAATTCCCTCAGGTGGAAATCTCAGGTCTGCTCTTTTGCGTACCAACAGGGAAAGTTTAAAGAAAGAGGAAATGATCGCAGGGAAAAGCTCCTGTCTTTTGACTCTCCAGAAAGGAAACGGATTAAATACTCCAGGGAAACTGACAGGTAAGCCAGGAACTCTTCATTCACCCTAGGCCTCAAGGCCTAATGATAAAACCACCTCCTCCTTCAACTGTCCTCCTGTTTTTTGTCTCAGGAGATGATGTTATCAGGAGTAGATTTTGTCTGAACTGCTAGAACATGAGGTCTATGCCAGCCTTTTGACTATTTATACAGGGAATGTGCATGCAAGGTTGGCTGGCAGCTTCACCTACCCAAAGCCAGGGCTGGAGTAGCCATGGTGGGGAACCCTTTCTGTTTTCATTAGTAATACCTCACCCTCTTTATAGGCCTGATAAGAATGTCACATTCTTGGGCTTTTTCTCTAGGGAACCTTCATTCTCACACTTAAGTGCTATATAAGTAGTTGGCTGCTGATGGAGATATATAATCTGTAGCTTCCTGTACTTGTTTTAAATCAGCTAGTTCCCAAGTTGTAAGCCCAGAGTTATATAGAATTTGTTGATAACCCACTGCATACAGATATTGTGCTAAGTACAAGAAATACTCAGTTGAACAAGACATATATTGTCCTTGAGTGAACACAGAATAGACAAGACTTAGGTGATGGTGTGTCTCATAGGGCAGACACAGAAATCAGTGGGGAAGGGAAGGGCATTTCAAGGAACTTCATACACCAGGGATACAAGGCTTATGAGGTGCTTGAGGAGTTGCAGATAGTTTGATGGTCCTGAACACTGTGGGTACATTGTTGAGTGACTGTAGATAGCCTGGGCCAAAAGATGCAGGCCAGTTCATGAAGGTTCAGACACCCCGAACACCATGCTAAGGCTTTATCTTAAAGGCAGTGGAAGGTCATAGAATAATTTTAAGCAGAGTATTGATCTAGCTTTGCATTTTGGAGAGTTTAATAATTATGTGGAAGGTGAGTTCATAGAGAGACTAATGCATTATGCAAATTCTGTAGTAATTCAGGTGAGAGATCATGATTGCCTGAGTGAAAGTCATGAATCTAGAAAGGAGAGTGGCCTATAATCCCAACACAGGGATGCTGAGGAAGGAGGATCTCTTGGGCCCAGGAGTTGGAGGCCAGCGTGGGCAACATAGGGAGAAGGGAGACCCCACCTCTATTAGAAAAAAAAAAAAGGAGTGTGGATTACAGATAGGTGTCAGATCCACCAGTCTTTGTAATCACCTAGGAAAAGGAAAAAGTCACTGATGAGGTCTCTGGTGTCTGTTGGATAGCTAGGAGAAGAAGGGACAGTAAAGGCCTTGAAAAGGGAAATTGGGTACAAGTGGGTGCAGGAGCAGGAGGAGAGGTGTAGTCCTTTATAACAAGAGAAGTGAGCATGCCTCTATGTTGGTAAGCAAAAGAACCAGTTGTCAGAGGAGGTTATACCTGTAGGGAAAGGGAGATAATTGACAAAGCAAGGGCCCTGAGGAGGCTGGATGGGGTCTGAGTTTATTTGATCACAACCCACAATAAGAGATGGATTTTTGTATCATGGCCCAATAATTGGGGGCGGTGGGGGGGGGGGAACGCACACACACACGCAACTGCAAAAGTTTTCATCTAAAATACTTTCTTACTGTGTAGAGTGAACCCTGATATTTTTATTCAAGTCTAGTCTCTCTTCATTTTTATGAGTGGTTACAGTGGGACCATTTAATGTGACAATCTTACTGGGTTATTCTCTGCAATTTGAAATACAGTGGACTAGGATAAGGTGAAGGAGTCAGCCATGAGGAGGAAAGACACCTTGGCCTTGAGTCATCTGGGGACAAGGCTTAGGTGGAGTACAGAAAGAGGCTCTTCTCCATTCTCAGCACCCTTCATGCCATAATCTCCTGGCTCTTCTCCTTCCCAGTCACTTTTTCTGCTCCTCTTCCTTTTCTGGGTATATCCAGGTGTTCTTTAAGACTCTTCTCTCAGTGCTTCTTTAGTCTTGCTGCTCTACCCTCTTGACCTGGGCTTTCTAAGGTACCCATGGCCTCTACCACCACTGCAGTAAGAAAACCTCCTGTATTATTATTTCAGAGTAGCAGCATCATAGCATCACTGTCTATATGGTCTGATCCCGTCTTCTTCCTTTATCGCCTGTGTCCAATTAGTGACCAAATTCCTAATCTAATCTTGTCCCATGTCTTTGTCCGTTTTATGATACCATAGCAGAATACCACAGACTGGGTAATTTATAATGAACAGAAATCTATTTTAACTCATGCTTCTAGAGGTTAAGAGGTCCAAGACTGAGGAGCTGTATCTGGCTAGGGCCTTCTTGCTGTGTCATCCCATGCTGGAAAGTGAAAGAGCAAGAGAGTTTGGGCAAAAGCGGGGGCTGGGAGAAGGCAACCAGACTCCTCCTTTTATCAGGAACCCACTCCCACAATAACAGCATTAATCCATTTGTGAGGGCAGAGCCCTTATGACCTAATAACTTCCTAAAGTTTCACCTCTCAACACTCTTGCATTGGGGATTATGTTTCTGGGGGCCGGGGAGGGCGGGACCGCGGAGACAGAGTTTTGCTTTTGTTGCCCAGGCTGCAGTGCAATGGTGCGATCTCAGCTCACTGCAACCTCTATCTCCTGGGTTCAAGCAATTTTCATGCCTCAGCCTCCTGAGTAGCTGGAATTACAGGCATGTACCGCCACACCAGACTAATTTTGTATTTTTAGTAGAGACGGGGTTTCTCCGTGTTGGTCATGCTGGTCTTGAACTCCCAGCCTCAGGTGATCTGCCCGCCTCGGCCTCCCAAAGTGCTGGGATTCCAGGTGGGAGTCACCACGCCCAGCCGAGGAATTACATTTCTAACACATGAACTTTGAGGGACACATTTATTTATTTATTTATTTATTTATTTATTTATTTATTTATTATTTATTTATCTATCCATCCATCCATCCATCCATCCATCCAAGTTGGCCACTCCTGGATAGGGACACATTTAAACCATGGCATCTCCCATTCTAGTCCACCTCCACACTGGACTCCTACTCCCAGTCTTCGCTCCCACTGTTCTTCAGTCCATTCTCTACCCTGGCACCAAAATGACCTTTATAAAGAGAAATCTACTCTAATAACTTGTCTTTTTACAAACCATGTACCTTGCTTATGAGGAGGCTTTAGCCCCAAAGTTTGCCTGAAGATTGAGGTTTGGATACATGATTTAGCTTAATGTTCAAGGTGTTTTACAGTCCGATCCTATGCAGCCTTTTTAAATTTCTTTGTTCTTTTTTTTTTGAGACAAACTCTTACTCTGTCACCTAGGCTGGAGTGCAATGGCACAATCTTGGCTCACTGCAACCTCTACCTCGCGGGTTCAAGCAATTCTCCTTTGTCAGCCTCCCAAGTAGCTGGGACTGCAGGCACGTGTCGACTAATGTTTGTATTTTTAGTAGAGACAGGGTTTTGCCATGTTGGTCATGCTGGTCTCGAACTCTTGATCTCAGGATCTGCCCACCTCCCAAAGTGGTGAGATTACAGGCATGAGCCACTGTATCTGGCCACCAGGTAGCCTTACCTTTGTCAGTTTCTACTACTCCTCTCTTGGACAAATTGTCTTTTGTGTCTCCTTGCTTGTGTCCTCCTTTTTTTCACACTTTCTATTTCACAAACTCTTCATTTCAAGATCCAATTTAGATGTATCTTCCTGTTGAAATTCCTGTCATTTTCAGTGATGCCCCTTCAGAGTTTATATTCCTTCTACTGTATTTCTGGAGCAGACATCCACTGTTGCTACATTCATGGTTGAGCTCTCTTCAGTGTTATATAAGCATCTCTTGAGATAACTTTTGAGACCTTTCTTGTGAACCGGGCCAAATCTTGGTAGTCTGTGTACCCCACAACAAAGCATAGATATCAGGCACTCAGAGGTATTATTTAATATGCTTTCTTAATAAGAGGCAGATCTGAATCAAGAGGACAAAGATTTTATATTAGGTTCATAAGCAGATCACCTTTAAAGTGATAGTGTTAGGCCAGGTGAGGTGGCTCACGCCTGTAATCTCAGCACTTTGGGAGGCCAAGGCATGCAGATCACTTGAGGTCAGGAGTTTGAGACCAGCCTGACCAAAATGGTAAAACCCCATCTCTACTAAAAAAAAAAAAAAAATACAAAAATTAGCCAAATGTGGTGGCGGGTGCCTGTAATCCCAGCTAATTGGGAGGTTGAGGCAGAAGAATGGCTTGAACCTGGAGGCAGAGGTTGCAGTAAGCCAAGATCAAGCCATTGCACTCCAGTCTGGGCAGAAAGCGAAACTCTGTCTCAAAAAAAAAAAAAAAAGAAAGTAATGGTGTCTGCTTCTTTTGCAGTGATCGTAAACTTGTTGATAAAGAAGATATTGATACTAGCAGCAAAGGAAGCTGTGTCCAACAGGCCACTGGCTGGAGGAAAGGGGCAGGCCTGGGATATGGCCATCCTGGATTGGCTTCATCAGAGGAGGTGAAATGGTTTCCATCTTTTTGGGGGTGACATAAACCTGTAATGTAATTAACTTTCACTTTCTGGCCTAGAGTGGTGTCTTTGCCATTGTGCTAAGCTTTTTCCACTGCTGGCATAGGACATGAGAGTTGAAGAACACTTCAGTCTTAAATACTGGGTTATAGCTTGTTAGGCTGGGCCCTTTGGAGTTTGGTTGGAGTTAGGAAGAGAAGGAAGGATTTGGAATGGATTTCATCATCCTTTTACATGAGTAAATAGTAGAGCAGTATGTGAGGCAGTTTGAGACTGAAGAATCATTTGGTCAGAAGAACTAGGGAATCAGCAATGAAAGGTACAAAGGCATCTCTGAGAGGGACTGTCAGTGGAGGTCTTTGGTGGCTAAAATTTAGGGAGCATGTAGTTCTGGTTCCCATGAAGGACTTTACCCTTCATATTTCAAGAAGAGCCTCTAGAAAAGGTGATAAATGGGAACATTACGCATTTAGTGTTGGCTTGGTTCTCCTCTGAAAATGCCAACCATAAGAGATAGGCTTATTTCTCTCTTACTGAGCTTCTCATATCTCTGGCATTGAAGCCTCTGTCTTTCAATAACAGCATCACCACCCAACTTACTCATCTAGGGTATTTGTTTAGTAAAGAAATATTCTTTTTTTTTGTTTTTTTTTTTTGTTTTTTTTTTTTAGACTGAGTCTCACTCTGTTGCCCAGGCTGGAGTGCAGTAGCATGATCTCAGCTCACTGCAACCTCTGCCTCCTGGGTTCAAGAAATTCTCCCAACTGAGCCTCATGAGTAGTTGGGATTACAGGTGCATGCCACCATGCCCGACTAATTTTTGTCTTTTTAGTAGAGGTGGGGTTTTCACCACGTTGGCCAGGCTGGTCTGGAACTCCTGGCCTCAAGTGATCCGCCCACCTCGGCCTCCCAAAGTGTTGGGATTATTGATTTGAGCCACTGCGCCCAGCTGAAAGATTCTTAAAAAATTATCCTGCCAGGTGTGGTGGCTCATGTCTGTAATCCTAACACTGTGGGAAGCCAAGGTGGGCAGATCACTTGAGGCCAGGAGCTCCAGAGCAGCCTGGTCAACATGGCGAAACCCCATCTCTACTAAAGATACAAAAATTAGCCGGGTGTGGTGGTGGGCGCCTTTAGTCCCAGCTACTCAGAGACTGAGGCACGAGAATTGCTTGAACCTGGGAGGCAGACTTGCAGCGAGCCCAGATTACACCACTGCACTCCAACCTGGGTGACAGAGCCCAACTCTGTCTCAAAAAAAATAATTCTCCTATATACTGCTCCTTATTAGTCCAGAAATGCTTGTGGTCGAAGACCAGCACTGAGGCTAATTAATTCATAGGGCCCACTTCATAGTTTGTCTTTGTTTTACAGGCTGAAAGCCGGATGAGGGGCCCCAGTGTTGGAACCCCAGGAAGAACAAGCAAAAGACAGTCCAACGAGACTTATCGAGATGCTGTTCGAAGAGTCATGTTTGCCCGGTATAAAGAACTCGATTAAGAATGGAGACAGTTTCCATGATATACAACCTCCTTGTTTTGTTTGTCTCTCCTTTTCTTTTGTTACTGTTCTTGCTGCTAGAACTTTTTTAAATAAACTTTTTTTCAATGTGACTATCTTTTTGTTAATTTTTTTCCCCAGAGATGGGTGGGAGTGGGGCTACTGGCAGAAGGGATAGAGTACCTTGCTTCAGGGTTATTTGAAGTTTTGTTGAAATAGCAACTAGTGCTGCAGCAAACCCTAGAATACAGCCTACTGTCAGTATAAGTGAGTAGGTTGTAATGACCTTTGAACCACAGCTTGTGTGTATGCTGTCAGACCAAAAAATTTATTTTCTTAATTTAATCAGCAAAAACAGCATTTCATTATTTGTTTCTTTTATTTTTTAGTAACTGCTTAAGATGAAAGTATTTACTACTCATTAGATCTTCAAAATTCTTCTGATTCCCTGTTATGGTGGGGTTGGGGGAGGGGTGAGAACTCTTTTTCTGAGTGCCTGCTGGGTACTCCATGCTTCACACTTTGTGATTACAAGTTGACATAGTAAGGATCACCATTCCTCTTCAGGCACTGCCCGGCTCTTCTTTCCCTCCATTGCTAAAACTGTCCAAAGAGGTAGTTGAAATCTGCCCTCTTTCAAATCTTTCTCAACTTCCCCATTATCACCTCTACCATCTCCCAGTATTTGCATCAAAAATGAGTGTTTTATTTGTTTGTTTGTATTTTGAGACAGAGTCTCACTTTGTGGCCCAGGCTAGAGTGCAGTGGCATGATCACTACTTATTGTAGCCTCAACCTCCCGGACTCAAGTGATCCTCCTGCGTTGGCCTCCCAAAGTTTTGGGATTACACACATGAGCCACAGAGTTCAGCCCAAAAGTGAGCCTTTAAAAAAAAAATTCCTTGTGGTTAAAAGGACTATATATAAGGGTGGGCACAGTGGCTCACACCCGTAATCCCAGCACTTTGAGAGGCCAAGGCAGGTGGATCACCCGAGGTTAGGAGTTTGAGACCAGCCCGGCCAATGTGGCAAAACCCCATCTCTACTAAAAATACAAAAATTAGCTGGGTGTGGTAGTGCATGCCTGTAATCCCAGCTACTTGGGAGCTGAGGCAGGAGAAACGCTTGAACGTGGGAGGCAGAGGCTGCAGTGAGCTGAGATCATGTCACTGCATTCCAGCTTGGGTGACCGAGCAAGACTTGTTTCAGGAAAGAAAAGGACTATATAACCTATAAGCCTATGTTTTTGTTTTGTTTTAAATTATGCTCCATGCATGACCATGCCCAGCTAAGTTTTGTATTTTTTTTTTCTCCCAGCTACTCGGAAAAGTTTTGTATTTTTAGTAGAGATGGGGTTTTGTCATGTTGGCCAGGCTGGTTTCAAACTCCTGATCTCAAGTGATCTGCCTCCCAAAGTTCTGGGATTATAAGCATGAGCCACCATGTCTGGCCCTGATAGCAATTATTTAAGCATATCCTTAGAATAATCCTGTATGGCAGATGCACCTGAATGTATGTTCCTAAATAGGGAATCCGGGAATGGCCAACTAGAGCTTTGTTCCTTACCTATGATAAACATCTTAGCCCCTAGTCCATCACCTGGAACACAAGACATACAGGAGATTGAGGCCCTGAGTTTTGGGTCAAATGAATGTTGCCAGGTGGAGGTCATTACAGGGAGAGTATCATTAAGTGAATATGTTATATAAGCTGCATTATGTTTCCAGGGGTTTGCGGTTTTCCTGCTCAGCCCACCGCCACTAGGCCATGCAGATATGTTATCCAGCTGTCACCACTGGACTATTTCTGTACCTAAGGTTCTCCTTTCCAGCTCACTGCTACTGGGCTCTCTCCCCTGTATGTAAGCCCCTAATACTAGGTTGTGCAAAAATAATTGCGGTTTTCGCCATTAAAAGTAATAAAACAACTGAGCACGGTGGCACACGCCTGTAATCTCAGCACTTTGGAAGTCCAAGGCAGGTGGATCATGAGGTCTGGGGTTCAAGACCAGCCTTACCAACATGGTGAAACCCCATCTCTACTAAAAAATACAAAAAATTAGCTGGGTGTGGTGGCGCACGCCTGTAATCCCAGCTACTCAAGAGGCTGAGGAGAATCACTTGAACCTGGGAGGCAGAGATTGCAGTGAGCCAAGATCATGCCACTGCACTCCAGCCTGGGCGATGGGTCTCTTCAGCCTCTTGAACTTGGTTCCTTCCCTTGTTGAGGTTAATAGGGCTTCCGCACAACACTTGGGTACTGATTAAAGTAGGAATGAGTGTGAAAACTGTCACCCTGTGATGTCCTTGGAAAGTTCCCTGAGGCTTTTGATGCTAGAGCAGAGATCTTGGGTAATTTTCTTCACTACTTATCCATAGAACCTGGCACAGGGCCTAATAATAGCACAGCCACTCAATAAATGAATAAATAATGCTGAGCTCATACTTTTTGGTTTGAATTTTGATTATATCTCTCTCTTAGTTCATCAAAGCCAATCTTTGACAAAAGAAGTCATTTAGTTTCTTGGTATAGGCAACAATTCTCCCATAAATCTTTTCTTCTTTATCTTCTAGAGCAATAGATCCCAGCCCAGAACCAAAACATGTGAACCAGTTTCTTCTTTTGCCAAGTGGTAGGATGATCATTTCATCAAAGAGGAGAACTTTTTTGCACATCCAGAAACTAGAAAAGACAATCTTAAAGGACTATCCTTTATTGAACATATGTGGCTTTATTTAAAACAAAAAGTAACCCACTCTGGTGTCTTTGTTTTTCTTACATCAGCTACCAGACAGGCCTTCGGCAGCAGAGCTCTGGAGCTGTCAACAGGGCAGTGTTCAAAAGATCATCTACCAGAGATAATTTGGAGGATGGCACTTACCTCTGGTGAAACCATATTTTTTTGCCAGAGACTCTTCAAGTTTAAGAATTATTTTGCAGGCTGGGCATGGTGGCTTATGCTTGTAATCTCGGCACTTTGAGAGGCTGAGGCAGGTGGATTGATTGAGCTCAGGAATTCAAGACCAGCCTGAGAAACATGGTGAAACTCCATCCCTACTCAAAAAAATACAAAAAAATTAGCTGGGTGTGGTGGTGCATACCTGTGGTCTCAGCTAGTTGGGAGGCTGAGGTGGGAGGTTCACTTGACCCTGAGAGGGGAAGGTTGTAATGAGCTGAGATTGCAACACTGTACTCCAAACTGGATGACAGAGTAAGACTCCATCTCAAAAAAAAAATTATTTTGTGGGATTTGTGAATAGCTGTATAGCTTTTATGACTAGTGATGAGCCCAGCTTAGCAAGCACCTCAGGAATACTCAAAGGTGCTTGTTTATCTGCTTTGGGGACAAGGCAGGCAACTGCTAGTGGCTATGAAGTCCAGTGGCTATGACATCATCTATGTTTAACTTTTACATTTCATTAAATATTTGAATGCATGTACTTTTTCTGATGTTTTGCATGTATGCTTCTTCATAAATTGCATATATTTCCTCTCTACACACCATATATATTTCTACCTTTTAATCTATATACATATTGTGTATATGCCCATATATAGATATATACACTGACATCCGTCCAGTTATTCTTGAAAGATTTCTCATCCAGAGAGAGAAGAGAATGGTATAGGCATAGTTTTCTGTAACTGATATTTTCCTCTGGCTTGCCATGGTCTGTTTTTTCAATGTTTATGTATGACCTGAAAAATCAGTCTGGCCAGGTGTGGTGGCTCACACCTGTAATCCCAGCACTGTGGGAGGTCAAGGCAGGCAAATCACTTGAGGTCAGGAGTTCAAGACCAGCTGGCCAACATGGCAAAACCTTGTCTCTACTAAAAACACAAAAATTAGCTGGGCATAGTGGCACGCATCTGTAATCGTAGCTACTTGGTAGGCTGAGGCAGGAGACTTGCTTGAACCCAGGAGGCAGAGGTTGCAGTGAGCCAAGACCATGCCATTGTGCTCCAGCCTAGGCAACAGAATGAGACTGTCTCAAAACAAAACAAAACAAAAACAGAAAAAAATCAGTTCTACTAAAAATGTATCTATAAATAATGCCAGAGGGCAAGTTATGCTAACAATACATAGGAATACCATTATCTCACTTACTAGTCAGTCTCTGAAATAGCCCCCTTTGAATTTCCCAAGAAACCTTGCTTCTTTCTGCCACAAATGTTAATACTTTTAGCTTTGGTAGTGGATTGATTTGTTCAAGTATTTATTGGGTGTGCACCATGTTCCAAACACCACTAGAGGCACTGGGGATATAGTAGTGAACTAAACAGACGAAAGTCCCTATCCTTCTGGATTTTACACTCTAGTGGTTGAGGACATGGACTCTGAAACTAAAAATTAGTTCATATCCTAGTTTCACCACTATTATTAGTTCTATGTGGTCTACTGTCTCTGTAAAACGAAGACATTGATGGCTTTGACTACGACAACAATGGAGGCAGCTAAAACTGCTCAGACTCTAGATATCTTTGATATCTTGTCTCCCGGCGTTGGCTGGGAGGGGCCGGACACGGTGGCTCACGCCTATAATCCCAGCACTGTAGGAGGTTAAGGCGGGCGGATCACGTGAGCTCAGGAGTTCGAGACCAGCCTAGCCAACATGGTGAAACCCCGTCTCTACTGAAAATACAAAAATTAGCTGGGTGTGGTGGCGCGTGTCTGTAATCACGACTACTCGGGAGGCTGAGGCAGGAGAATCACTTGAACCCGGGAGGCAGAGGTTGCAATGAGCCGAGACTGTGGCATTGTACTCAAGCCTGGGTAACAGGAGTGAAACTCCGTCTCAGAACAATAAACAAACAAACAATAAGTAAAAATGTTTGCAAAGCATCTAGTGCAATGATCTAGCATCCAATAAAGCAATCAATTAATGTTCCTCTTTTTTATTTTCATTACTATTTTTTGAGATGGAGTCTTACCGTGTCGCCCAGGCGGAGTAGGGCGGCGAAATCTCGGCTCACCGTAACCTCCGCCTCCCGGGTTCAAAAGATTCCCCTGCCTCAGCCTCCCGAGTAGCCGTGATTACAGGCGCGCGCCACCACACTCAGCTAACTTTTGTATTTTCAGTAGAGACGGGGTTTCACCATGTTGGCTAGGCTGGTCTCGAACTCCTGAGCTCACGTGATCCGCCCGCCTTGACCTCCCACAGTGCTGGGATTACAGGCATAAGCCACCGTGTCCGGCCCCTCCTTTTTATTTTTTAGAGTCAGGTTCTCGCATTGTCCCCAGGCTGGAGTGCGGTGACGTGATTACAGCTCACTGAAGCCTCGCCCTCTCTTGCCCAAGCGATCCTCCCACCTCAGCCTCCAGAATAGCTGGGACCAGAGGCGTACGCCACTATGCCCAGCTAATTGTATTTTTCGTAGAGACAGGGTCTCACTGTGTTACCCAGGCTGATCTCGAACTCCTGGCCTCAAGCGATCCTCCCGCCTCGGCCTCCCAAAATGCTGGCTTGTGGGCGTGAGGCACCACACCCCGCACGGTCACCTTTGGAAGTCGAATTAGACAATGTTTTACACCATGTCAGTGAAAGCCAACTGTACACTCTACGGCGCTAGTAGCAAAATCAAAGAATTACCATGCCTAATAGGGAGGAACCCTAAAAACTCTAATCGGGGTCTGCAAAAGCCGATTGACAACTCTGTGGTGATTTAGAAGAGAATTGCGCAAGAAATTAAGACAGAGCGTCTTAAGTGACCAGACTGTCTGCGACCACACTTCCCAGCAGACCTCGCGCAGCCAGGCGGCTTCTAGGATTGGACTCCCCCGCAGGAGGCGGGTGGCGGGGGGAGGGGATAGGCGCGAGGTACTGTGGGTAGGAGACGGCCGTCGACGGAGGCGCCATTTTGTGGAGCCACCGAACCTTGTTGGAGGTTCTGGGTTGCAGAGCTGCTACTGCTGCTTCGGTCTCTCCTGGGGGTAAGTGCGGCGGCCGTCTGTAACGACGGTAGGTTTTTGCCATTGGGGCTGGCTCCTAAGCCTCCCTTGTCAGCTGCCGGAGGCGACTGATCAGCTCCAGCCGGTTCTCTGGAGGGGCTAAATTACTCCAAGCGTTGGAGGGCCGCGCCCTTCCTTGTTGCCAGGTCCGTCAGTTTCCAGAGGTCGTCCAGCCAGCTCAGCCTCGGGCCTGCTTCTTTCCGGCTGTGACTTTGCCCCTTGAGCGTACACGTACCCTAATCCCCAGCCTAACGGAGCCTTGGAGCCGTCGTCTGTACCCCGGGCACTCCTCGGGAGCTCCGTGGCAGTCTCTGGCCCCCATCGCCCCTCAGCTGCAGCTGAATCGCCCTCTCCGAAAAGCTGTTCGGTTATGGCCGATCTGCGGGTTAGGAACCTCTTGGGAGGCGGGAGGGGCGTGTGTGGGGAGGGCAGGCCGGACGCTAAAGTCCATCGAGCAGGCCGTGACGCCGCCATCTCGGCCGTGAGACCCCACAAAGGAGGGTGCCGGCACCGCCCGGGAGACAAGGGGAGGCACCAGCGATTATGCTCCGGGACTTGTTTCCCCCCATTGGTTCTTTTTCATTTATTAATTTCAAGAAGTCGTTGAGCGTTCGCACTAGATGAGGGTCCAGAGACTACTGTAACTGATTTCTCGGACCTCGCGCTCATCGAACCCGTTCCAGCTGTGTGATGTCTTGCTACCAACGGTGGGCAAGGGGGTCGGGCTGTTCGCCACTCAGTAGTTTGTAGTCATAAGAACTGGCCCAAAACGTGGTGGTGGTTGTTACCTAGGAATTAAGTCGTTTCTAGCTTTGCTCTTCTCTTAATGCGATATGTTATTATTGTAGTAGATTTCAATTAGCTCAGTATCCCAGCTTCTACGAGGTTTTAAATTTTTTATCAGAAATGTTTGAATTTCATGTTGCTGTTTGTGTTAATGAAGACACTTGGATTAATGTTTTAACGGTCAACTATCCTACTGGAGTTGCTTTGATTCAGAACCAAAGGAGCTGATTGCAGCTGTACCCTTTTTGCTTTGTAATTCTAAGGTAGGCGCAGGGAGGGAGTCTTCTGCTTGCTCCGTATTATGAGTCTGTTGTTAAATCTGGAATCGAGTATTTTAAAGTGTGCTTAATCTTCCAGCTTTCGTTGTTAACAAAATGTTAGCATAATTTTAGCGTTAGCAGTTTGTCCCCACCACCTCTCCACCTTAGATAATCACTGTCAATGATTTGAAGGTTTGATGAAATCCCAGCCTCAGTATTATCCAAGGTTATGGAGCTACTGACTTAAGTGATCTCTGAGATTTACAGCAGCTAATCTCTCTTGTCTCCTAGAAAAAATAAAATTTGAACCTTTTGGAGCTGTGTGCTAGATCTTCAGTGGGACAATGGGTTCAGACAAAAGGTAAGTTACTATAGTATGTGGCTTTGATCTCAACATTTCAGTGGGGACTGAACTATTTGTTTCAAGTAGTTTATCAAACGAATATGTGAGTGTTTTGTGCCAGGCATTGCTCATAATGAACACCTTCTTGGTCCTGTTGTCACAAACTACAGTCTAGTGAGAGAATTAAAGTACCGTGTGAACATGCTGTGATAAAGTATAGGGTGCTCTTGGAACGCATAGGAAATATGTCTTTTTCTTGTTCACAGCCAGGAAAGTTCCTGGAGAAAGTATTCTCTGGAAGGAAGCTGAAGGTTTAGAAAGAATTTTAGGCAAAGAAGGCTGGGGTACAGTGGGTCACTGAGGGTTCCCTGTGTGGACAGCAACCTTCGCAGAAGCCAGAGATCATACAGTCTGGCACTTAGCACAGTTCCTGGCTGTGGTAAGCAATCGATGAATGCCAGTTCTTGTTATTGTTCCTTAAATAGCAAGATGATCCAGACTTAAGAGAGCTGAGAAGCTTGGGACCGTGTGTTACATGAAGAAGGAAAAAGCCAAATAATTAGTGGAAAGTTAAGATGAGAGCATTTGGCTATTGTGTCACCTATGGATATACTGTCTCAGACCATTTGATTTAAACACACAACCTTTTTCAGCCATCTGCCTATTTAGTATTGAGGTCAGTCCCAGTGGTAGATAACATTGACAGGCCTGAGGGGCCTTAGGAAAAGTTCATGTCACATGATGTTTTAATGCTGCGTCAGCAGTCTGTAGTTCTAAATAGCTTATTCAATTAACATTTACCGCTTTGGGGTGTCTTAGTCCCATATTTCCTTCAATTCTTTTTGTTAAATTTGTATATTCTAAATGAAGCCCTTATAAATCTTTCCCTTGCCTTGTGATTGTACAGCAGTTTTATGAACCTGATAAACAATTTACAAAAGAACTATTTTATCTGTGGTCAAATAGGTTGAAGCCTCTTGTTATTAGGTTTTCCCATGAAGCCCAGTGCTGCCCTGTAACGAAAAATAAACCAGATGTTAAGAGTGTTCTCTTAGAGAGTGCTAGTTTTAGATAACTATCCAGTTGTGTCTGACAACTAAGTTGCCTGATGGGGAAAAAAAGACTGACTTAGTTCATCCAGGTTTTTGGTCCATTTTCTAATAGGCGTAGTATACTTGAGAGTAGATGAGCCAGGGATGTGCTTAATTTCAGCCTTAAAAATTGGGTGAAATCCAAATAACTGCTTTTTGCCTATTTTTGGTCATTAAGGTCTGAGTCAGGGATGAAGGGATAATGTGTAGACTCTAGGCTTTACAAAATGCAAAAATAAACTTGGACAGCATGACCCTTTCTTAGAAATATTCAACCCAAATGTTCAATAGTTATAATTTCAGATTTAGCATAAATTCCTGAGAATTATCAAATTTAGGAATGTAGGTATTTTCCCAGTGGTTATCTTTGTAAACTGGAGATTGATAATAACATTTTAACACTTTATTTGAATATATCATATAAACTGATGTGTGGGGTGTGTGTATTTTTAGTTGTTTTTTAAAGGTACAAAATGTGACTGACTTTAGAATGGAAATAATTTTCTCTGGCAGAGTGAGTAGAACAGAGCGTAGTGGAAGATATGGTTCCATCATAGACAGGGATGACCGTGATGAGCGTGAATCCCGAAGCAGACGGAGGGACTCGGATTACAAAAGATCGAGTGATGATCGGAGGGGTGATAGATATGATGACTACCGAGACTATGAGAGTCCAGAGGTGAGTAACCAGCAGCTATATAACCCCCAAAAACACCCTGAGCCTTATAGTAATAGAAATAACAGCCAGGCCCGGTGGCTCATGCCTGTAATCTCAGCCCTTTGGGAGGCCAAGGCGGGCAGATCACTTGAGGTCAGGAGTTCAAGACTAGTCTGGCCAACACAGTGGAACCCATCTCTATTAATAATACAAAAATTAGCCAAGCGTGGTGGTGGGCACCTGTAATCCCAGCTACTCAGGAGGCCGAGACAGGAGAATCGCTTGAACCCAGGAGATGGGGGTTACAGTGAGTCGAGATCGAGCCACTGCTCTCCCGCCTGGGTGACAAAGCAAGACTCCATCTCAAACAAAAACCAGAAAAAAGAAAACATTGCAGGCTGGGCGTGCCTGTAATCCAGCATTTTGGTAGGCCAAGGCAGGAGGATCACTTGAGGCCAGGAGTTCAAGACCAGCCTGAGCAACATAGTGAGACCTCTGTCTCAAAAACAAAAAACATTGCAGTGAACATCACCATGCAGTGCTTGTATCATCTCTGTTGACTTCCTGCTAAGGATGATTTCTAGGAGGGGAGGGCTTGTTTCAAAGTGTACGTTTGTTTCAAAGTGTACAGGGTGATGTTAATTATAATTTTGTTTATTGTAATTCAGAGAGAACGTGAAAGAAGGAACAGTGACCGATCGGAAGATGGCTATCATTCAGATGGTGACTATGGTGAGCACGACTATAGACATGACATCAGTGACGAGAGGGAGAGCAAGACCATCATGCTGCGCGGCCTTCCCATCACCATCACAGAGAGCGATGTAAGGGGACATGACAGTTCTAACCAGCAGTCAGTAGGCACAATAAACATTGAGCTTCTACCATTATTTTCTCATGTTACTGTTTTATCTTAAGCCAGTAGAGATTGAGTATCCCTTATCCAAAATGCTTGGGACCAGAAGTGTTTGATATTTGATTTTTTTTTTTAATATTTGCATTTACATAAGTTTAAACATTTGCATTTACATAAGTCTAAACATGATATTTGTATATATTTTGTATATGCCTTATACTTGCTAAAGGTAGTTTTATACAATACTTTAAATAATTTTATACACAAAACAGTGTGTGGTTTGGGTTTTTTGTGTGATATTTTTCTGTTTTTTACAGACAGGGTCTCACTGTCACCTGGGCTGGGTATAGCAATGTAATTATAGCTCACTACAGCCTCAAACTCCTGGGCTTAAGTGACCCTTCTACTTCAATAGCTGGCAGGTGCATGCCACCACACCAGCTAGTTTTTTGTAGAGACAGGCTCACTATGTTGCCCAGTCTAAAAGTTTTGACTGCCCTTTTGACTCTGACCTATCAAATAAGGTCGGGGTGGAATTTTACACTTGTGTTGTCATGTTGGTGCTCAGAAGATTTCAGATTTTGGAGCATTTCAGATTTTTGAATTAGGACTGCTCAACCTGTATCTCAGCTAGTGAAATATTTTTCTGCCTTTAGGGAGGAGTTCTCTGAACTAGTTTCAGAAGTAAGTTACCATATTGGCTGGGTGCAGTGGCTCATGCCTGTAATCTCAGCACTTTGGAAGGCTAAGGCGGGTGGATCACTTGAGATCAGGAATTTGAGACCAGCCTGGCCAACGTGGTGAAACCCTGTCTCTACTAAAAATACAAAAATTAACCGGGTGTGGAGGTGCATACCTGTAGTCCCAGCTACTGGGGGAGGGCGGTGAGGCAGGAGAATCACTTGAAACTGGGAGGCAGAGGTTACAGTGAGCTGAGATTGTGCCACTGCACTCCAGCCTGGGTGACAGAGCAAGACCCTGTCTCCAAAAAAAAAAAAGAGATATTCAGAAAACTCAAACATTGAACTTCAAAGCCTGAATATAAATATGGTAAATTGCCATATTTATTACTATATTTATATTTAGGCTTTGAAGCTCAATGTTTGAGTTTTCTGAATATCTCTAACCACAGGAGTAGGTCTTGTTTCTTCAGTAGCTTCTAGAAGGTAATCAATACATTTTTATTGAATTAGTTACTTATCAGATGAGGGTGATTGGTAAATACATAATTTTCTTTATAATCTAGCCACCCTTTGATTTGTTGAAAATTAAACTATCCATTTGAAACCTCAGAAAAGCTTGTTGAAAAGGAAGGCTCATTCAGACTGGCCAATTAGAGTTTTAGTGTACTTGGCACTGCCTGATTTCCAGCAACATCTCTGGTCCTCACCCTTCCTTCCAGCCACACCCTTCTTCCCACATCCTGGACTTTGGACATGTCCGTTGGCTCTACTGTTGTGCCTTTTTCTGCTTGGAGACACCTGTATGTAAAGCCTTTCCTGACCTACCAGGCAGAGTTTCTTCATACTTATTCTCTTCTTAAGGCACTGTATTCATGACTTTTGTGTAGCAGCTCAACACACGTCTCATCTCTACCACAACATCTCTGAAAACAGGCCTCTTTGTAAACTAGTCAGTCACTTCTGTGTCCCCAACCCTTGAACACAGTATGAGCCTCAGCCAATGTTCTTGGTAAAAATGAATGTGAGGTTTTGAAACATGCTTTTAAAAGATGTAAATACAGCATTGTGCCAGTATTTTTTTCTTAGAGTCATCAAAGTAATATTCTGACTAATGTTTAGTTGAATTTTAGATAAAGCTCAAAATAAACATTGGATTCCCACAGCTTTGGGTTTCTAAACCCTGAAAGAAATGAATATGACAGGGCCAGGCGCGGAGGCTCACGCCTGTAATCCCAGCACTTTGGGAGGCCGAGGTGGGCGGATCATCTGAGGTTAGGAGTTCGAGATCAGCCTGAACAATATGGTGAAACCCCATCTCAAAAAAAGAAAGGAATGTGACAAATGTGAGACTGGATATTAGAGTTAATAATGGGTAGTCATTCCATTATTTGTAATCCACTGCACATCTGCTACACTGTGTCCATGTTAGATGCTACAGTGATATGGAGCTATGGATCCTGCCTCAAAAAAGCTTATGGATGAATAGCTAAGGTCAGCAGATAATAGTGACAATGCAGAATAGAAAGCGGTCAGAGGCTGAGTATGGTAACTCATGTCTGTAATCCTAGCACTTTGGGAGGCCAAGGTGGGAGGATTGCTTGAACCCAGGAGTTCGAGACAAACCTGGGCAACATGGTAAAACGCATCTCTCCAAAAAAAAAAAAAAAGAGGCCAGGCTTAATGGCACTTGTCTGTGGTCCCAGTTACTTGGGAGGCTGAGGCAGGGGGATCACTTGAGCCCAAGAGGTCAAGGCTACAGTGAGTTGTGTTCATGCCACTGTATTCCAGCCTGAGTGACAGAGCAAGAGCCTGCCTCAAAAAAAGAAAAAGAGGGTCGTATTGGAAAAGGTCTTGTTGAAGGTTATTTAAGGGAAATTATTACTAGTGGAGGGTAAGGAATCTTTTATTTTTGTGGGACGGGGGCTCAGTGTGTTACCCAGGCTGGAATGCAGTAGCATGATTGTGGCTCACTGCAGCCTCCAACTCTTGGGCTCAGGCGATCCACCAGCCTCAGCCTCCCAAGTAGCTGGGATTACAGGCATGTGTCACTACTCCTAACTAATTTTTTTGTTCGGTATTTTTGTAGAGACAAGTTTCTCTTTTTTGCCCAGACTGATCTTGAAATCTTGTCTTCAATCAATCCTCCCACCTGGGTCTCCCAAAGTGCTGGGATTATAGGCATGGAAAACTAAGGGAATGGTGTGATGGATGGGCCCTTCAGGCAGAGGGGGATCACATGAGCAGGAAATAGAAAGATACTGAATCTAGATAAGACCTAGAAATCAGCTTGATTTGGCTAGAGTCAGAGGCCTTTTTTAGCAGGGGAGGCATGAGTGGCAAAGTGCTACTGTGGCTAAGGCTAGAGTTTTCAAAAGCTGAGCTAAGCCTAAAAGAATGTTACGGGGGGTTTTGCCTAGTAGCAGAGGGTGCTCTGGTTAGACAGGGAAGACAGAACGGAGTTCAGTTAGCAGTGGCAGTGGGGATGTGGAAAAGGAGCTGCCAGAAATCCTGTAGGAGTTGATTCAGGAAGCCTTGCTAATTGATCAGATTGTCCCCTTAAGGAGGAGTCTATTAGGCATGTGGCCCTAGGACCTTGTGGAGGAAATGGGCAACATAGGTAGCACAATGCCCTTAGCAGACTTTGGGACTGCCTCGCTGATGATGAAAAACTATTGTAATGCTGTGTATTTTAGGCTTCTTCAAGGAAACAAAAGTGGCTCCTGTAAGAAGGCTGGTTTTAAGCAGAGAATATCTGAGGTTCCCAAATATCACACAAAATTCTTAAGAGAATTTGCTTTTTGGGATCTTGACATTTGTAAAATGTATGAAGAACATCTGAAGAGAATCCTACAGTCCCTCTCTCACATACGATATCAATAACTTGTTTGATTTTTTTTTTTGAGGGAGGTGGAGGGGGGGATGGAGTCTCACCCTGTTGCCCCAGGCTGGAGTAACTGGCTTGATCTTGTCTCACTGCAACCTCGGCCTCCTGGTTCAAATGATTCTCCTGTCTCAGCCTCCTGAGTAGCTGGGACTGTAGGCACAGGCCACCACACCTGGCTAATTTTTGTGTTTTTTAGTAGCGACTGGGTTTCACCATATTGGACAGGATGGTCTTGAACTCCTGACCTTAGATGTTCCACCCACCTCAGCCTCCCAAAGTGCCGAAATTACAGGTGTGAGCCACCACCCCCAGCCAGTAACTTGTTTGATCTTTATGGATGATCTGGCTGACTTGTTTACCCAACTAATGCCCAGACATGTTAGCATAAAGCAAAAAACAAAGACTACACTGAAGAGGTCTGTGTGCTCCTTCATTGGCAGCTCCCCGAGACTGGGAAGGAGTTGAGTTTGGGAAGTATTAGGGAGGTAGAGGTGGGTTTGGAACACAAGTCTAGACAGCATGCTGTAGTGGAAGTTTGGGATTATAGGGTTCCTGTTTCCATTTTGTTATGCTGTAGTCAGGATTGAATGTATTAAATGAAAGGTAAGGATTTTGTTCAATCTGAAATTTCTGTTGCCCCCCCCCACTTTCTCTTTTTTTTTACTTGACCACTTTTATGATTTAAGTGGAAGTTGTTATTTGTCAGCATTGGTTCCGATCCTTCAGCTGCTTGTATCTGCTTCATAACATTCACTGTACTACTGACCCTTCAGGAGAGGTTGGGGTTAATGACACATTTTAGTTTTGTCTTTAAGATAAAGTCTTAGTGAAAAATAAATGTGTTCTTTACTTATATTCCCCCCTCCAGAATAATAAGTAAATAGTGAAACATTTAAAAATTATAGTATTTAATCTTCTCCTGAACTTTAGTGTATCACCTATTGTTTCCCTTTTTGGTCACCTTCCCCCTCCACACACACTGATACGTAAACTCTTAGAGTAAATATATCTCTCTAGTTACTGTGTTATTATATATGTTACTGTGTCATTGCTTTTTTGTTTGTTTTTGGGTTTTTTTTGAGACAGTCTCACTGTCGACCAGGCTGGAGCACAGTGGTGTGTTCTCAGCTCACTGCAACCTCTGCCTCCTGGGTTCAGGAGATTCTCCTGCCCCAGCCTCCCAAGTAGCTGGGATTACAGGTGTGGCTAATATTTCTATTTTTAGTAGAGACGGGGTTTTACCATGTTGGCCAGGCTAGTCTCGAATTCCTAACCTCAAATGATTTGTCCGCCTCGGCCTCCCAAAGTGCTGGGATTACAGGAGTGAGCCACTGGCCTGTATCCCTGCCTGTATCACAGCTTTTATAGTAAGTATCTAATTGCTCTGGTGACTAATTCTTTTTACTTAATATGTTACTACATATGAGCCTGAGTGGTGGCGCCAGGCTCCTCACTTTTTTTTCTGGAGACAAAGTCTCGCTCTGTTGCCCAGGCTGGAGTACAGTGGTGTGATCTTGCTTCACTGCAACCTCTGCCTCCAAGGTTTTAAGTGATTCTCCTGCCTCAGCCTCCTGATAAGCTGGGATTATAGGCATGTGCTACCATGCCTGGGTAATTTTTGTATTTTTAGTAGAGATGGGGGTTTTTACGTGTTGGCCAGGCTAGTCTCGAACTCCTGAACTCAGGTGACTTGCCTGCTTTTGCCTCCAAAGTGCTGGGATTATAGGCGTGAGCCACCTCTACCAGCCACAGCCTCCTCACTTAACATTGAACTCACAGCCAGTGGCACTGTAAGTCATGCCTGCATGAAGCTTATCTAGCATACATATTATCTCTGTAAGGCATTTCACAGCCTTGTGCTTAGGAACACTAGACCGCATTTCAGAACTATGCTTGGGGAGCTGGGTTTTTTGTTTTGTTTTTGAGACAGTGTCTTGCTCTTTTGCCCAGGCTGGAGTGCAGTGGCTCAATCTTGGCTCACTGCAACCTCTGCCTCGTGGGTTCAAGCGATTCTCTTGCCTCAGCCTCCTGAGTGGTTGGGACTACAGGCATGTGCCACCACCCTTGTTTTTGTATTTTTAGTGGAGACGGGGTTTCACCGTGTTAGCCGGTATAGTCTCGATCTCCTGACTTCATGATCCGCCTGCCTTGACCTCCCAAAGTGCTGGGATTAGAAGCATGAGCCACCATGCATAGCCCAGGAGCCCTTTTAAATAGCAGAATCACCAATAAAAACCACAAAAATGTGGAAAACATGGCACTAGACACTTGTTTACAATATCAAAGCTTAAACAAGGCAAAGCATCACATTTTTAAATCTCAGCTGGAAACATGTTTGAGCAACTCAGATTTTTCACTGCCTTGCATGTGTTTAAGAATGACCATGAAGCTGCTACAGGTATTGATTTGATTGTTAGAAATTTTATTCACAGATGTGGTATCTGAGGTTAATGAGGATTGACTGTGTATAATCTTGCAGCCTTTGCACCTAATTACGGAAAGTAGAGGCCAGTGAGAATCTTGATTTCACAAATTTCACCCTGTTTTTTTTTTTTCATGGTAGTATTCCTGCCTGGTACTGTTGGTGAAGAGACTAGTGTATTTTTGTGACCTTTTGCTGAAAGGAATTGGTCTGACATTGGAACAAGCCTACTGACCAAAATACTTTCTTCTAGCCCCAATTAATGTTTGATTTGATTTATTAGGAGCCTAAGGATGTTACAAACTTTTTAAATTATGTTATGATAATTTTTACCACTAATTTAAGAAAACTGTAATGTAAGAAAACTGTTTCTTTAAGATGCATTAAAAATGTTTATCTGGCCAGGCATGGTGGCTCACAGCTATAATTCTATCACTTTGGGAGACCAAGATGGGTGTATTGTTTGATCTCAGGAATTCGAGACCAGCCTGGGCAACACGGTAAAACCCCTCTACTAAAATATGAAAAATTAGCCGGGTGTGGTGCATGCTTCTGTAGTCCCAGCTACTGGGGAGGCTGAGGCAGGAGAATTGCTTGAACCCAGAAGGCAGAGGTTGCATTGAGCCAAGATCACGCCACTGCACTCCAGCCTGGGCAACAGAGTGAAACTCCGTATCCAAAAAAAAAAAAAAAAAAGTTTATCTTCAGGCTATTCATTTTTTGGCTATTGATTTTTTTTTTTTCCCTTATTTTGAGAGTAGGCCTCAGAGCAGGAAGGCTATTCTTGATCAGATATACTTCAGAGGACAGTGACACATCACTTCCTCTTTTAAATCTCATCTTCTGAGTCCTTATTTTTATTATTATTATTATTTTAGTTTTAAGGAGCAGAGAGTTTAATAGGCAAAAAGAAAAGGAGAAGATGGAAGAAACTACTCCCATACAGAGAGAGTGGGGGGCTCCAAAGCCGAAAGAGGAGGTCTCCCCTTATTTTTTTTTTTTAGAGATACAGGATCTCGCTTTGTCACCTGGGCTGGAGTGCAGTGGTGCGATAATAGGCCGTGGTAACCTCGAACTCCTGGGCTCAAACAGTCCTCCCACCTCAGCCTCCCAAGTATCTAGGGCTACAGGTGTGCACCACCATGCTTGGCTAATTTTTAAAAAATTTTTATAGAGACGGGGTCTTACTATGTTCCCCAGGCTGGTCTCAAACTCCTGTCCTAGAGCACTCCTCTTGCCTCATCCTCCCAAAGCACTAGGATTATAGGCATGAGCCATTGTACTATCCTTTAGAACAAAGGACAGGAAGATTAAAGGATGGAAGCTTAAGACATCATACCACAAGCAGGGATGTATATCATAACAGAAATTAATTGTGGCCAGGCATGATGGCTTACTCCTGTAATCCCAGCACTTTGGGAGGCCAAGACAGCTGGATTGCTTGAGCCCAGGAGTTCCAGACCAGCGTGGGCAATGTGACAAAACCCTGTCTCTACAAAAAAAAATGCAAAAATTAGCCAGGTGTAGTGGTGTACACTTGTAGTCCCAGCTACTTCAGGAGACTGAGATAGGAGGATCGTTTGAGCCCAGGAAGGCAGAGGTTGCAGTGAGCTGAGATCACACCAGTGTACTTCAGCCTGGGTGTCAGAGCTAGGCCCTATCTAAGAAAAAAAAGGAAAAATTAATTGCACCTGAGGGAAATTCCCATGCAGCATTTAATGAGTGCCTTCAGTGCTGTTATAATACATTAATTTCTTTTTTTTGGGCGGGGGAGGGTTGGGGACAGGTCTTGCTCTGTCACCCAGGCTGGAATGTAATGGCACAGTCTCTGCTCACTGCAGCCTCCACCTCCCGGGCTCAAGCAATTTTCCTGCCTCAGCCTCACGAGTAGCTGGGATTACAGGTCCCCAGCTGGAGTACAGTGGCATGATCTCGGCTCACTGCAGCCTCCGTCTCCTGGGTTCAGGCAGTTCTCCTGGCTCAGCCTCCCGAGTAGCTGGGACTACAGGCATGCTGCCCCACCACGCCCAGCTAATTTTTGTATTTTTTAGTAGAGACAGGGTTTCACCATGTTGGACAGGATGGTCTTGATCTCTTGACCTCGTGATCTGCCCACCTCAGCCTCCCAAACTACTGGGATTATAGGCGTGAGCCACTGCGCCCGGCTGCTACTTTTTATATTTTTAATAGAGACAGGGTTTTGCCGTGTTGGCCTGACCTCAGGTGATCTGCCCACCTTGGCCTCCCAAAGTGCTAGGATTATAGGTGTGAACCACCATGCCCAGCCATAATACATTAATTTCTAAGAGAAATGATCCCTCTTTTTTGTGCCTTTTAGGAAAATTGCATTTTGGTGATAGAAGTTAAAAACTTGGCTAATTAGGCCAGGCATGGTGGCTCATGCCTATAATCCCAGCACTTTGGGAGGCCAAGACAGGCAGATCACTTGAGGCCAGGAGTTCGAGACCAGCCTGGCCAACATGATAAAACCCCATCTCTACTAAAAATACAAAAATTAGTCGGGCATGGTAGTGCACGCCTGTAATCCCAGCTACTTGGGAGGCTGAGGCAGGAGAATTGCTTGAACCTAGGAGGCAGAGGTTGCAGTGAGCCGAGATCATGCTGCTGCACTCCAGCCTGGGCAATAGAGTGAGTGAGAGTCCATCTTAAAAACAAAACAAAAAAAATTTGGCTAATCAAACAGTTGATGTATTTCCTAGTCCTTGAACTTTGTTCAGTGTAGAATAGTGTGTGGCAAAGCTTTAATTGTAAATATGTAAAACCCTGTGCAGATTCGAGAAATGATGGAGTCCTTTGAAGGCCCTCAGCCTGCAGATGTGAGGCTGATGAAGAGGAAAACAGGTGAGAGCTTGCTTAGTTCCTGACATTCTCATTCTCTTCCCCGTTCCCACCTCAGTCCCTAAAGAACATCCTGATACCCCCAATCTTCAAGCACATGAATTCAGAATGAAAGGTTTGCCATGGCTAAGGAATGTGACTCTTTGAAAACCATGTTAGCATCTGAGGAACTTTTTTAAACTTTGTTTTTAGGGACTTTTTTTTTCCTTAGGTAAGTAATGATTTATAAACTCCTTTTTTTTTGGACGATAGTCGGTTGCATGGTTACTTTAAGCGTGGAATCAAATGGAGTGGCATTTAGTTCAGGCGGCTTGTTCCTTGCCATGGCAAAGTATCAAGAAGATCCCCAAGTCAAGTCACATTTGTAAAGCTGCTTCCCAATTGGCTTTGTCACGCAGTGTTGAAGCAGTGGGAGAGAGATTCACCTGTTATAAAGGAACTGACTAACACAAGTATCCCGTCTATATCTGAATGCTGTCTCTAGGTGTAAGCCGTGGTTTCGCCTTCGTGGAGTTTTATCACTTGCAAGATGCTACCAGCTGGATGGAAGCCAATCAGGTTGCTTCACTCACCAAGTCTAGATATTCATGAAAATGGAACAAGTCTGTACAATTTAAAAAAAAAAAAAAGGTTGAAGGAGTGGTTTGTTCCAAAGGAGTGACTTTAAAAAAAAAAAAAGGGGCTTTGTATATATTAAAATTGACATTGCTAGAATAAGTACAATACCAAGGAGTTCATTGTATAATTTGCTCTGCCTTTTAAACATAGCTACCTTCCTGGCAGAGCTTTGTTAACTACTGAATACCTGTCTGATAATCACTAAAACATCTTAATGTTTCCCTTTTTTCTACTTAGTTATATTCCTATTCATTATGTCCATTGAGAGTAAGCTTAGTATATCAAACTCTCCATTTGAGAGTGAAAGAGAACATAATGAAAGTCTGTGGCAAGCATTTTTCTAAGTAATGCCTTATTTCTGCCTGAAGGCCACAAAGCCTCCTAGAGGCATAACTGCTCAGACGGGTCTTCAGGGAATATTTAAGGACCTAGTGGAATTTATGAAAAATAAGTCTGATGAGATTAGCCTGGGAGTGATGTCCTGCTGCTGTCTAATCTAGTTAGAGTGGCATTAACATTCTGATCTCCCTGAGAATGCCTTTTATAGTCTGTTCAAAGCAAATCATTGATGGTTCTTTGATACAGTATTAACTGAAGTGTTCTTCAGTTTGTCAAAATAATGTTCAGTGCTTGGCACTTAAATAACATTTTTTGCAAGAACTCCAAGGCACGTTATTGAATGCCTTTAACCAAGAGCATTCTGGGAAGTTTGCTTGACTCATTATGTTGCTTTTCTGCAGCATTTTGTGATTTGAGTCATCCATGAATCCATGAATAAGAGTTATATTCTTTGGTAATATTGCCATTTATAACAAGACTCACTAATGAGGGTATCACTTTGAATGACAGATTTGTTCAGGTTTTTAAGCTTCTCATTTTCCTAACCCAGAAATCACAACCTGATTTTATAAAAAGTAGAGCTTCATTCATTTCATACCATAGATACCATTCTAGTAAATCTAGAACATATGCAAGGTTCATGTGAGTCTGCTTTGTTGACATGACAGCATTGTTTGATGCAGTAGATATGTCAGAATGACTAACCTAGGAGTTTAAAACTCCTAAGAAACTAAAACCTGTAAGACATTTAAAAGTCTTCACAATTTTAATGTATACAAAGCTATGTTACTGTGTAACACATTATAGTTCAAATTCACTCCAGAAATAAAAGACCAGTAGGATTAGGGACTCACTGGTAGTTTGGAGTCTCCCCAGCACGCATCCCTCCTAGTGGGATGATCTATTGACATATCCCCAGCTTTTTTATTTTTGCTTCTGTATATCACAGTGAGTGGATGGCCCTTCAGCTTTTTCTCTCCTGGCCAGACATGCATTCTTGCCTTTAGATATTGCAGAGACAAAATTCACTGCATGTCTTAAATCTTCCAGGATTTGCAAGAACCAAATTGCTCAACAGTATGTATGTTTAGAGGGGTTAGACTCCTTTTTAAAATCCAGATATCTAACCTCGTACTTAAATCTGCTCTGATAGTGTCAGACCACCCCCACCCTCGATCCTCCCATCCCCAAGAAAAAGAAAAAATGCTCCTGTTAAATGAAGGCTCTTTAGGGGTAGGTGCTAGGTATACTCTTGGCTAGACTGATTCAGCTCAGAGTTTTGACCTTTTAAAGTGAAGTCCTTGTAGTCATATGGGTGACTTGAAGGATGAAGTGGTATATGTACTTATGAGCTTTTCCTACCCCCCTGAAGAAACTTCATTGGCCTCCTGGTTACTTTGAAGAGAGTACCATCTGTTTTAGTGAAAAAAAACACATCTGTCGCCTAGGACATGACATGATTGCAGTTGGCAGGAAAAAAAAAAAATCTCATTTAGCTGTTTTAGAGTTGGTGGCATTCAGAATAATCCCTCTTGAGAAAGAATTGTAACCAGATTCCCTTTATAAATGAGTTCCCCTCCCTTTCCCCCCAAAGGACACATCCTGAAGCAGAAGGTCAGGGTGGGAAGGACAAACGTAAAGGCTTTTACTTTGCGTAAGGATGGGGGACTGGGGGAAAAGTGAAGCGAAGCCCAAGGACACCATGCTAAGGGCAAAAGTAGGAGACAATCTCAGAACTGGGAGAGTTGTGTCTTCTGCTTTTTGAAGTAGACTGTCACACTCAGGCAGCCTGTCAATGCTGAATGTTAGGACTTCTGTCTCTGCTGGAGACACGGCCTGGTGCAAGTCAGCGTTTAGTGTTTGACAGCTTTCTCAGCACTCCCTGACTCCATTTACCTTTACTCCGCATCCCATTCTCTTACTGCCTATCTGAAGGATTGGATGGGCAGAGTATAGGTGGCGGTGGTTGGTCCTCCCCGTATGTTGTCCATTTAATTCCAGAGCACTGATTTTTCCGAAGTGTGCTCTGCCCTGGGAAAATGGACACATGCTCCTCACAATGGGAATAACTAATTACTTCTTTTTTTACAGAAAAAGTTGGTGATTCAAGGAAAGCACATTGCAATGCATTATAGCAATCCCAGACCTAAGTTTGAAGATTGGCTTTGTAACAAGGTAAGCATATGTTCTCAAACAGACGAAACTCCTTTAGGATATTGCTGTTTTTCTACTTATTTGACTGTTGAAACAAGGATATTAGTACTCAGTCACCAGTAATATTCATGCTTTGTGACTTTCCTTGGGTCCTCCTACACTGGTATTAGATAATAGAACTAGAGGTTTTGTTTATTAAGATGCATGGGCATCTTGCTAGGCATCGTGGGTCACGCTTGTAATCCCAGCACTTTGGGAGGCCGAGGTGGGTGGATTGCTTGAGGCCAGGAGTTCAAGACCAGCCTGGCCAATATGGCAAAACCCCGTCTCTACTAAAAATACAAAAATTAGCTGGTCATTATGGTACATGCCTATAATCACAGCTACTCGGAGGCTGAGGCACGAGAATCGCTTGAACACAGGAGACAGAGGTTGCAGTGAGCTGAGATTGTGCCACTGCACTCTAGCCCGGGTGACAGAGTGAGACTGTGTCTCAAAAAAATAAAAAATGAAAAAGATGCAGGTTCTAAGCCCAGTGATTAAGATTTTAGGTGTGTTTCACGTTACTGTTTATTAAATTCTAGAGCTCTCAATTTTTGGTGTAGTCTTTTAGCTGTATTAACCAAAATAGTTGAGAACCCCGCTAAAGTCATATACGATTTACCATTTTGAACTTGGATGTTGACATTGATATTTTGAGAGTGCTCACACTCTGTCCTCTGTCCCATAGGAAACTAGATAGTGGTTAATTTACCTTATGTTTATATATGTAGAATGATCCGTATAGTGCTCTGTTGATAAAAGGATGAACCTCACCACTGACTTAACTGTAGAGTTTTCAAATGAACTGAACCCTTTGCTCAGCTTGATGAAAATGAGATTCTTCTTCAAAATACAACAAACATTGTTTTTTGTGGGAGATTTTACAGTGTTAACATTCTGAATTTTTAGGTTATATCCCCATGTCTCAGCTACATAAGGATTTCTGCTTTTCTGTTAGTTACTGGGACCTACTCATGGCCCCATTGTTATTGTTACTAGAAAGCCTGGCCTAATGTGAGAAATAATTACAGATAAAACTTTTTTTTTCAGTGCTGCCTTAACAATTTCAGGAAAAGACTAAAATGCTTCCGATGTGGAGCAGACAAGTTTGGTAAGACTGGATTCAGCTGTTTGCAGTATGCATTAAAACCTGACTAATTGGGGCAGGGAGCAGTGGCTCATGCCTGTAATCCTACCACATTGCAAGGCCAACGTGGGAAGATCACTGAGGACAGGAGTTGAGTACCAGCCTGGCAAGAGATAACAAGACCCTGCCTCTACAAAAAACATTTTTTAAATTAGCTGGGTGTGGTGGCACACACCTGTAGTCCTAGCTACTCAAGAGGCTGAGGTGAGAGGATTACTTGAGCCCAGGAGTTCAAGGCTGCAGTGAGCTATGGTCATGCCACTGCACTCCAGCCTGGGCAACAAAGCAAGACCCTACCTCTAAAAAACAAAACAAAAATCAGACTAATAGGGTTGTTAACTGTGAGCTTGAGGAAAGTATAGATTTTAGTGTACTTAAACAGGTAACTTGTCTGTTTTCTTTAAACCTTTTCCCTGAGATTAGGTAATGCTACTTATGATTGTGAGAGCACAGAAAGTTCTTTTGTTTTCCAGAATTAAGTCTGCTCACCTGGATTGCATTCTATGTCTGCCTTCCTTTAGTGCAGGGGAGTGTCAGTCACACTCTTGCCCAGTTTTCACATTCTGCATTAACCATGTCAGAATTAATGAGGTTTTACTATAGGCACAAATGCTTAAAAAAAAAATGATTGTTAGAGGTGTTTAAAATAAAAACTTTTGAGGGTTTTAATGTATTTCCTTGGTGAAAATACATTAGTTGTTTGTCTTTAATTGGATTACTTTCCCTTCTAGACTCTGAACAGGAAGTGCCTCCTGGAACCACAGAGTCAGTTCAGTCTGTGGATTACTACTGTGATAGTAAGTTCATATATGATCTTTTGGTCTTTATGTTAAAAATTTGCCTCAGTTGGAAATTTCTGTTCTTCCTCCCTTTTTAAGGAGCAGCAGCAGCTTCGGGTTGTCCCATAAAAGATTGAGTTTTTACAGTCTTCTCTGTGTCAGGGTGGAAAATACACTAGGAACACCACAAATGGATTTGTTTGTACTTGACCCTGTCTTGGAAAACATTGGTGGTGGGAATGCATGGGTTATGTCATTTGTCTCATTTACCCCTAGCGATCATTCTTCGGAACATAGCTCCACACACTGTGGTGGATTCCATCATGACAGCACTGTCTCCTTACGCGTCCTTAGCAGTCAATAACATCCGCCTCATAAAAGACAAACAGACCCAGCAGAACAGAGGCTTCGCATTTGTGCAGCTGTCTTCTGCAATGGTAAGGTTCTCATCGATTCTCTCCTTTTTAAAAGAAACAGCTTTAAGTGGCAAATGTGGTTCATCCAGTTTTGAAACTATGAGGCTCCTGAAGCTCAAGATTCAAGGCTCCATAATGACAGTTTTTGCACTGCTAAATTACAGGACTGATAATTTAAGTAGTAAAAATAATGTGTATACCTATAGGCAGCTAACTGGCAGAATTTTTGAGCCACGGTTTAGTCCTTTGTAGTTTGTTTTTTGTTATTGTTCTTTTTTGAGATGGAGTCTCACTCTGTTGCCCAGGCTATAGTGCAGTGGTATGAGCTTGCCTCACTGCAACTTGCACCCCTGGGGTTCAAGCGATTCTCCTGCCTCAGGCTCCCCAGTAGCTGGGATTACAGGTGCCCACCACCAGGCCTGGCTAATTTTTGTATTTTTAGTAGAGATGAGGTTTCACCCTGTGGCCCAGCCTGGTCTCAAATGCCTGACCTCAGGTGATCCACCTGCCTCAGCCTCCCAAAGTGCTGGATGTACTTTGTTTTAGATTGGTTTAGCATTTTCTCTTGTGGTAGTACTAGTAGCCTTCACATCCTAGAGGAAAGAGAGGTATTTCTTTTCTTGAGGTTTCATATCTGCAAACACAGTAAGGAATTAATTGCCTTTTGTTTGTTTGTTTAATAGAAAACTATTTCTTTGAATGGGGTAGATGGTAGGGAGAGATTTTTAATTACATTGCAAAATTGTTTTTCTTCACATTCTCCTTTAGGATGCTTCTCAGCTGCTTCAGATATTACAGAGTCTCCATCCTCCTTTGAAAATTGATGGCAAAACTATTGGAGTTGACTTTGCAAAAAGTGCCAGAAAGTGAGTGGCTTCATTGTCCTTATTTCAGTCTACTGCATCTGCATGTTTGTACAGCGTGCCAAGTGTACACCAAGCCTGTACCCCAAGTAAATTGAGACACTGTGATCTTCTGTGATTGCCAAGGCCTGGAGGGACACGTTTGTCTTATTTTAGAGATTATTCCCTCCTGTCTTCTATAACCTGTTGATGAAGTTGCCTGAAATGGTTTCAGATCAGGAGAAAGCCAAGCATGCCAGATGGGTTGAGAAAACATGCTTTGCAAACTGCAGCAGTATAGTGCAAACCCATCTGGAAATAGTCCTTTCCTTCCAGAACAGCATGCTAGTAGCTTTGTGTATATAGTGCTTAATTCTAACACTGTAAATTTCCCTTTTTTATTATCATTGCACATCCAAAAAATGCTTTATTAGATGGCAGGTTACAAAGTAGAACAATGATACTACAGGGCCACTTTCTTGATCAGGAATTTCCCCCATGAAGAGCCTTCTCCCTATGAAGTGTGGCCTTGCTGGCATTTGAGACCGGCCAAAGGGTGGAGTGAATCACTATTTCCTTGGCGGTATAGGGGCACTAATTGTGGGAATACTGAGATAGAATCACGATTGGATCTTTGTGGTTTCAGAGACTTGGTACTCTCAGATGGTAACCGGGTCAGCGCCTTCTCTGTAGCTAGTACAGCCATTGCTGCTGCTCAGTGGTCATCCACCCAGGTAAGATCAAGGATCTTTTTGCTCAGGGTAATGTGGTAGTGGTGCCCAGATTCATAGACATGACCCCTCTCCTGTGGTACTTGGAATACGATGTGTTTTTGGTTTTTTGTTTTTTTTTTTTTTTTTTTTTTTTGAGACGGCGTGTCGCTTGTCACCCAGGCTAGAGTACAATGGTGCAATCTTGGCTTACTGCAAGCTCCACCTCCCGGGTTCAAGCGATTCTCCTGTCTCAGCCAAGTAGCTGGGATTAGAGGTGCATGCCACCACACCAGGCTAATTTTTGTATTTTTGTATTTTTTTTTTTTTAAGACGGGGTTTCACCATGTTGGTCAGGCTGGTCTTGAACTCCCAACCTCAGGTGATCCGCCCGCCTTGGCCTCCAAAGTGCTTGGATTACAGGCGTGAGCTACCACGCCCGGCCTAATTTTTGTATTTTTAGTAGAGACAGGGTTTCACCATGTTGGCCAGGCTGGTCTTGAACTCCTGACCTCAGGTGATTTCCTATCTCAGCCTCCCAAAGTGTTGGGATTACAGGTGTGAGACATTGTGTCCAGCAGTACGAGCTTATTTTTAGGAAATTCTTCCAAGTTTTTTTCCTCCATGTCCACTAAATTTGTCTTTGTCTCATTTTGATGTTTTGTAGTCTCAAAGTGGCGAAGGAGGCAGTGTTGACTACAGTTATCTGCAGCCAGGTCAAGATGGCTATGCCCAATATGCTCAGGTAGGTAGATTTTAGCAGCATCTACCTTACAGTCTTTCAGAGTGTGTCTGAGAATAGCAGCTTTAATGGTGGACTTTTCTTCAGTACTCACAGGATTATCAACAGTTTTATCAGCAACAAGCTGGAGGATTAGAATCTGATGCATCATCTACATCAGGTAGTAAACTTTGTCTCTCTCTTACCTTTTGTTTAAGCACCTACGGTTGAAGAAGTATGACTAAATGTCCTAACCGGACCAAAAGCTATAAGTCCATTTCTCTGTAAGAATGTAGGAGGCATAGCCAGGCGCAGTGGATCATGAGGTCAGGAGTTCAAGACCAGCCTGGTCAAGACGGTGAAACCCATCTCTACTAAAACTACAAAAATTAGCCAGGCGTGGTGGCAGGCTCCTGTAATCCTAGCTACTTGGGAGGTTGAGGCAGGAGAATTGCTTGAACCCAGGCAGCAGATGTTTCAGTAAGTTGAGAGCACGCCACTTGCACCCCAGCCTAGGCGACAGAGTGAGACTCCGACTCTTAAAAAAAAAAAAAAAATGTAGGGGACATTTTCTTAGCCAGAATCCTTAACTTTGTATATCACATCTAGTAGAATTATAAGAAAATGAAAATGTCACAGATTCCAGGATTTGTAGGAACTGACATATATAACGACAGAAGGCTAGATTGGGCATTACAAATGAAGATGTTTGGCTTGGTGTTCAGTGCCTTGGCTCTCCCTAACCCTTGTGTTTATCATCAGGCACAGCAGTGACCACCACCTCAGCGGCTGTAGTGTCTCAGAGTCCTCAGCTGTATAATCAAACGTCCAATCCACCTGGCTCTCCGGTAATCCTGTTGTCCTCTATACAGAACTCGTGGCTGATGGGGAAACTGTTTTTGCTGTATAAGTATTACCCTTTCCTGTTATATGAGCCAGGATTGAGTAATATACACATTTCAACCTTATTTTTTTCTGTTGTCTTACAATATTAGATAATAATTTTATGAGATATATGTGCATATATATTTTAAATATAAATTTTCAACTGTGTATCTATACTTTCTGCATGCTTCAACTTGACCTTTAGAAAGAAAGTTGTTGCCGAGCATGGTGGCTCATGCCTGTAATCCCAGCACTTTGGGAGGCCGAGGCGGGCGGATCACAAGGTCAGGAGTTTAAGACCAGCCTGGCCAACATGGTGAAACCCCGTCTCTACTAAAAATACAAAAATTAGCCGGGTGTGGTGGCACACACCTGTAATCCCAGCTACTCGGGAGGCTGAGGCAGGAGAATTGCTTGAACCTGGGAGACAGAGGTTGCAGTGAGCCAAGATTATACCACTGCAGTCCAGCCTGAGCAACAAAGCAAAACTCCGTCTTGAAAAAAAACAAGAAAGTTAGTTGTCAACATGTGTTTTGCTGAGGGATTGCCTTAGATTATTGCTACAGTGTATCTCAGGGGAGCCCTTCATCCTGGATGATTGCAGTGATTTAGCTCTCTTAAAAGACTTTACAGTTGAAATTATATTGAAGCTGCTGTTCTTTCCAGACTGAGGAAGCACAGCCTAGCACTAGCACAAGTACACAGGCCCCAGCCGCTTCCCCTACTGGTGTAGTTCCTGGTACCAAATATGGTAAGCCAAACCTCATGGGGCTGTTGACAGTTGGAAGGTCTTAGTTGTTGTCTTTGTTTAGTAAGAGTTCTTCTCCCTTTGCGGGTGTCAGAGGGACACTTGGGGATGTGAGACAGAGAAGAAACATTAGGCCTGCCGCATCTCACTGACTTAGAATTTGAAATAAAGCCAGTTCTTACCTGGAATGATTGTATACTGGATTTTGTTTTTGCAGCAGTACCTGACACGTCCACTTACCAGTATGATGAGTCTTCAGGATATTACTATGATCCGACAACAGGGCTCTATTATGACCCCAACTCGCAAGTAAATGCGCTGCTTTCCTCCTTAGTTTCACTAGAAGTATCTTAGTTTACTTAGTGCATTTATGAGGCATAAAATGATATCTTTCCTGCAAAAGAATATATGACTCTGATTAGTTTTAACTTCTTCAAAGCCAGCAAAATGGAGTTTTTATTTGGAGAGTACATTTTAATTTTAGGGTTAAAAATGTTTTGGGGTATAATATACACATAGAGAAAAATACAAAACTGAAATGTGCAATTCTTTGAATGTTTACATGTATATACATTTGTGTATTACATATGTGTATATATCACCACTTATTCCCAGCCCACCTGGTCTTCATGCCCATTACTGGTCAGTATCCTCTTTAGTAACCACTATTTTGATTTCTATTGCCATAGATTATTTTGTCAAGTTACAATTTATGGAAAGACCTAGCTAGAAACTTTAAATTGTGGTTTTTCTCCCTATTAAATTTGCTATTTTAGAGTGTACAAATCAGTGGCTTTTAGTGTATTCACAGCGTTGTGTAATCGTTACCACTGTCTAATCTCACAGCATTTTCATCACTCCAAGAAGAAACTCTGTACCTGTTAAGCAGTTACTACCCATTCTGTTCTCCCCTCCAGCAACAACTAATCTACTCTCTTTCTCTATGGATTTGCCTGTTTTGGTTTGTTTTTGTTTTTGAGATAGCATCTCGCTCTGTCGCCAGGCTGGAGTTCAGTGGCTTGATCTTGGCTCACTGCAACCTCCGACTCCTGGTTCAAGCAATTCTTCTGCCCCAGCTTCCCGAGTAGCTGGGATTACAGATATGTGCCACCTACCCCAGCTAATCTTTATATTTTTAGTAGAGACGGGGATTCACCATGTTGGCCAGGATGGTCTTGAACTCCTGACTTTAAGTGATCCACCTGCCTCAGCCTCCAGAGTGCCAGGATTACAGGCATGAGCCACCACGCCCAGCTGTCTGTTCTTGACATTCCATATAAATGGAGTCAGACAATAGATGACCTTTTGTGTCCAGCATCTTTTACTTTTGCCTCCCTGTATATTCTTGAGGGTAGAATTTAGCAGATGTATGGAGTGATGTTTTATTTTTGGTGGCATATGTAGCTTTTAAAAGGGAAAAACAACTTTAACACTCCATAAATAACTCTTATTTATGACTGAGAACTGTGTATATAGAATAGTAAAATAAGTATTTTTAAAAGGAACTTGGCATTGATAACTTGTGGTTTCTGAGAGATTGAAGTGTGAAGCTGTGTGCCACCTGCCTAAGCAGGCCAAGCCTCTGCGTGCTTCCCCACTTAAATTGTTTGTGAAGTCTGGCCATTTATTTCGTTGTCAGTTCTCCTTGGTGGCCTTAGAAGTTGTGTCTGTGGCCAGGCGCAGTGGCTCACACCTGTAATTCCAGCACTTTGGAGGCGAGGCGGGCAGTGAGGTCAAGAGATTGAGACTAGCCTAACCAACGTGGTGAAACCCTGTCTCTACTAAAAATATAAAAATTAGCTGGGTGTGATGGCACACACCTGTCATCTCAGCTAGTTGAGAGGCTGAGGCAAGAGAATCGCTTGAACCCAGGCAGCAGAGGTCTCTGCACTTCAGCCTGGCTATAGAGTAAAAGGAAAAAAAAGTTGTGTCTACCACCTTACCCAGAAAAGACAGCTAACTCGCCCCGCTGGGCGTGGTTTCTCACACTTGTAATCCCAGCACTTTGGGAGGCTGAGGTGGGCAGATCACCTGAGGTCAGGAGTTCGAGACCAACCTCACCAATATGGAGAAACCTTGTCTCTCCATGCTAAAAATACAAAATTAGCTGGGCATGGTGGTGCATGCCTGTAATCCCAGCTATATTTGGGAGGCTGAGGCAGAATAGCTTTGAGCCCAGAAGGCAGAGGTTGCAGTGAGCTGAGACATCGCACTCCATCCTGGGCAACAAGAGCAAAACTCTGTCTCAAAAAAAAAAAAAAAAAGGGCACTGTCTCCTGGGTCCCTGTTAAGCAGAAGCAGTGAGTGACTGGAAAATAGAGGATATGTGATACCTTTCCTCTGCTGCAGTTCCTGCTGAGCTTGGGTTCCTTCACCAGCACCTCCTTCCAGCTCCATGCTAGTATTTACACCCTGTATGTGGTTGCCATGTATCCAAAGGATTCTATGTGGATGAGCCTGATGATGAGCCGTTGTCGTGGCAGATGTGTGAATTCCATGACACGTCCACCTGTTCTGGCTGCCTGGTTTATGTAAACAGTCTATGGAACAGAGTGAGAGAAATTGCTCTTTAGGTGCTTTCTAGCTAGGCCCAGGGATTAAATTAATGGGAACTAGACTTTTAAAATTTTTTTTGAGACAGAGTCTTACTCTGTTGCCCAGACTCAACTGCCACCTCCATCTCCCAGGGGTTCAAACAATTCTCCTTGCCTCAGCCTCCTGAGTAGCTGGGATTATCGGCATGCCATAACGCCCAGGTAATTTTTATGTTTTTGGTAGAGATGGGTTTTCACCATGTTGGCCAGGCTGATCTCCCAACTCCTGACCTCGGGTGATCTGCCCACCTCAGCTTCCCAAAGTGCTGGGATTACAGGCGTGAGCCACTGCGCCCGGCTGGGAACTAGGCTTTTTAAAGAAACCATATTCTATTTTTGCTCTAGCAGTGTCAAACTTCTTTACTAGAGTTAAAAAAAAAAAAAAAAAAAAAGGGTGGGGGGGAGCTAAGTTCATCATCTTAGTCTACCAGGTGTGCCAAGGGTCTTTCTGGGCAGGAAGTATCACTAGTCCACAACATATTTTATCATTTTTTTTGACAAAATATTTAATTGACTGAAATAGCAAAAAGTCTGCATTGTTTTTGGTTTTTTGTTTTCTAGTACTACTATAATTCCTTAACCCAGCAGTACCTTTACTGGGATGGGGAGAAGGAGACCTATGTGCCAGCTGCAGAGTCAAGCTCCCACCAGCAGACAGGCCTGCCTCCTGCAAAAGAGGGAAAGGAGAAGAAGGAGAAACCCAAGAGCAAAACAGCCCAGCAGGTCAGAATGTGACCCATATTTCTCTCATTGAGGTATTTGGCTGAACTCTTGCTTTTGAGGTTTGTAGCATTTACGACAGCATTATTTGCATTCTTAAAAATTGGGCTCCACGTTTTCTTCATACTAAGTTCTTAGAGCATTTTGCAGTCTTATTGTTACCAAATCTTGACGTGTCAGTTAGCCTACGTACTTAGGAAAAAAAGCCCTAGAAATCTCAAAGCCTTTCAAGCAGTATTCATGAATGACTTTGGTTACATGTGATAGCATCTAATGGAAATATTTGTAGGTGGAAATAAGAGTAAAAGGGGTTTGTTACAGGGCATGTAGTTGAGGTAAGATCGTTAATGGCTCATTCTCATGGCACAGGGGACTAAATGTTTTTTGGTGGTGTTTGTTGTTTGACATTAGATCGCCAAAGACATGGAACGCTGGGCTAAGAGTTTGAATAAGCAGAAAGAAAACTTTAAAAATAGCTTTCAACCTGTCAATTCCTTGAGGGAAGAAGAAAGGAGAGAATCTGCTGCAGCAGACGCTGGCTTTGCTCTCTTTGAGAAGAAGGTAATAGCAGGAATGGCCACTACGTCATGTGATGGGAGCTTACCTTAAACTTGAGGCTCATGACTTGTCCTCTGTCTCCCAGGGAGCCTTAGCTGAAAGGCAGCAGCTCATCCCAGAATTGGTGCGAAACGGAGATGAGGAGAATCCCCTCAAAGTAAGGGAGTACCAACAGTGTTTTAAAGACCCTGTCTGTGGTTTGTGTCTCACATTAAGGCTCAGCTGCATCTTAGCTAATATTCCTACTTAAAACCGAATGTGATCGCTGTCGGTGGGTATTGGAGCAGTTTCTGCACATAGATTCCATATTCAGGGCTTTGTTTTCTGTGAGAGCGGATGAGATGGAGTGATGAAAGAAACCTCAATTCCTAAGCTCAGTTAATTAAGGTTCATTGCATCTATGAGTAGAGAGTTTTAATGGTCTGGAAAGAGAAAATTGAAACAAGAAAAAGCTTGTTTTATTTGATAGATACTGACCTGGGTGGGTCATTATTCTAATCTGTTGTATTTGGGATTTTTTTTTTTTTTTTTAAATTGAGATGTAGTCTCACTCTGTCTCCCAGGCTAGAGTGCAGTGGCACAATCTCGGCTCATTGCACCCTCCACCTCCCAAGTTCAAGCAGTTCTTTTGCCTCAGCCTCCCAAGTAGCTGAGACTACAGGTGCGCGCTACCACACCCAGCTAATTTTTGTATTTTTAGTAGAGACAGGGTTTCACTATGTTGGCCAGGCTGGTCTCAAACTCCTGACCTCAAGTGATCACCCGCCTTGGCCTGCCAAAGTGCTGGGATTACAGGCTTGAGCCACCACGCCTGGCCTGTATTTGGGATTTTTGTGTGTGTTCAGTGGTTTGAAAATAGTCACTCAGTCTAGGCAACATTGCAAGACTTCATCTCTACTAAAAATTAGAAACAAATTAGCTGGGTATGGTGGCATGCACCTGTAATCCCAGCTACTTGGGAGGCTGAGGTGAGAGAATTGCTTAAGCCTAGCAGATCAAGGCTGCAGTAAGCCACTGCACTTTTTGAGGATCGCACAACTGCACTCCAGCCTGGGGAGTGAGCAAGACCCTGTCTCACTTTAAAAGACGAAAAGAGGCTGGGTGTGGTGGCTCACACCTATAATCCCAGCACTTTGGGAGACTGAGGTAGGCGGATCATTTGAGATCAGGTTGAGACCAGCCTGACCAACGTGGTGAAACCCCATCTCTACTAAAAATACAAAAAATTAGGCAGATGTGGTAGCAGGCACCTGTAATCCCAGCTACTTGGGATGCTGAGACACAAGAATTGCTTGAACCTGGGTGGTGGAGGTTACAGTGAGTCAAGATGACACCACTGCACTCCAGCCTGGGCAACAGAGCAAGATTCCGTCTCAAAAACAAAAAAAAAGAAAAGAAAAAGAAAAAGTAGTCACCCAGGAATCCATTTCTTAGGCTCCAAAAAGGTTGGTACCAGGAGGCTGTCAGGCCTAGCACTCAAGGACCTGACTGCTCCATGCAGTTGACAAAATGCGATTTAGCACTAAAGTGTGACATACAGTAATGAGGATTCACTACCATTTTGGATGAGGCATTGCTTTATCCAGTTACATAGCCATAGCCATCTTCCTATTGTACATTTCCATTTTGTTCCCAGAGGGGTCTGGTTGCTGCTTACAGTGGTGACAGTGACAATGAGGAGGAGCTGGTAGAGAGACTTGAGAGTGAGGAAGAGAAGCTAGCCGACTGGAAGAAGATGGCCTGTCTGCTCTGCCGGCGCCAGTTCCCGAACAAAGATGCCCTAGTCAGGCACCAGCAACTCTCAGACCTTCACAAGGTGGCCATGCTTTTCTGAGCTGAACTGATGGGTTGAGGGGAGGCAGTGAGACAATTTGAGTGCCCTAACAGTGCTGACAGTTCCGTAAATACCTGCTGTCTTATGATGGCCTTACAGAAAGTGTTCCCAGTGACGGTGGAGGGAGTCTGGCAGCCCCACACACATCAGACTCTAGTTTTTATGTGATTGTGTATTGGTTTGGGCTTCGGCTCTTAAAATACAGTCAGTGTTACTAATGTTATGACATTTCAAATTAAGATGGTCTGAGTCCTTACTGCTTCTTTAAAAATTTTGTATAGCAAAACATGGACATCTACCGACGATCCAGGCTGAGCGAGCAGGAGCTGGAAGCCTTGGAGCTAAGGGAAAGAGAGGTGAATGGAAAACTGTGCCACTAGGAAGAGGATGTTGGGATGATCACCTTTAGCTTTTATTTCTAACATTTAATTCCAGGCCCCAGGGGTAGGATAGAAGGATTTGTCACACCCTTATCATCTGACCGTTGTAGTTCATATAGCCTAGACCCAGGCTCTGTGTGCCTTGTGAGCCTCACATTGTCCCTTCATCATGAGGGTGCACAAGGCAAAAGCACACTGCAGAGACTGCTCACAGGTCTTGAATGCCAGAGCTCACTGCTTAAATCCACTGGATTTTGTTGTGGAGAGAGTGGTGTAGTTTGGCCTGGGCAGGGAAGCCTTCTTGGGCAATGAAGGGGGTTTCAAAATAATCCCAGGGGACAGCAGGACATGAGGTTATTGCAGGTGATATGAAAGGAAGGGTGGGAAGAGCATGGCCAGTAGATCTGGGAACAAAGGCAAGAGAGAAGCGTGTGACACAATAAATGGGCAGGCAGTTAGTGCTGGTGGTTGGGGCAGGCTGGTGGCCAGGTGGGCAAGGATTTAAATGCAAATACAGGCCTGTGAGTTAGAAATGAGCAAATGGTTAGAAATCTCCCACCCTGAGATAATTCTGAAGTGTCTGTAGTTAAGGCTTTTGCTTTTCTTCCCTGCCTTCCCCCCTCCCCACCCCATCCCACTATCTATGGTTCCACCTCCTCAGGGACTGTTGAACAGGTCTCTGGAAGCCTCCTTGATGTTGGAGGTATGCCTGTCCAAATGCTGAGGGGAGCAAGCAACTCCACCTTCCCCTTGGCAGGTGGTACCCATGGCCCAGTGGGCTGATTGAAGAGCTTGACGAGGGGTGGGGGGGTGGCTAATTAAATAAAACTGCTTATTGGAGACAGTTCTACCCCTGCTTGCACACAATTCGTATCTACAAAGTTAACATTTTAGGTATGATGAGGGGAACGAGGGAATTTGGTAATTCAGAGCAGTCTAATAAAAGCATTCTCCAGATTTAAAAATACTTGAGGGGGGATAGTTCTGAAGGATAGTTGCATTAGATGGTTATAGGTTGAAGTCTGTGAACATTTCCAGCAGTGTTTTTTACTCCCATGTAGATGAAATACCGAGACCGAGCTGCAGAAAGACGGGAGAAGTACGGCATTCCAGAACCTCCAGAGCCCAAGCGCAAGAAGCAGTTTGATGCCGGCACTGTGTATGTGATGCGCACATTTTCCAGTTCGTAAGCTGGGGCTCTGGCTATTTTAAGTAACTGTGTGTTTGCCACTGGCAGGAATTACGAACAACCCACCAAAGATGGCATTGACCACAGTAACATTGGCAACAAGATGCTGCAGGCCATGGGCTGGCGGGAAGGCTCTGGTTTGGGACGGAAGTGTCAAGGCATTACCGCTCCCATTGAGGTGAGCTGTAGGGTCAGGCCTCAGTGTGTGCCAGGCTTACAGGCTGGTTCCAGGGATGAGATCAGAGTACTTTTAGAGCCTGGGATCCAGGAGCAGCTTTACCTTAGCAGGAAGGGGCAGATGATGTCATTGCCAGTGAGTGGGATTCTTGTTCCCTCCAGTCCTCCTTTTAAGGAGGAAAGAATGGGTGCAGTACCCTTACTTGATTTTTCTGGCCTGATTTTTTATATCTTTGGGTAAGACCCACTTCTAAAGATAGTATCTTTCTAGTTTCTTTTTTATAAACAGACCCTATCACTGAGAATGCTTACTTATCAGCATAGACCTGCTTAGCTTTTTTTAAAAGGCACTATAATTTTTTTCTAAGTGATTTTGATTATGTAGTTTTTCAAGAAAACAAAATTTAGTAGGGTTTTCACCAATGATAAGAAATCCTTAAATTGGTCAGAGCCCAGATTGAGGCATCATATCCCAGGATCAAGAGGCCCCCTACCCACTGGCCTTCTAGGCAGGAGCTAACCTATGATTGCCCCTGCCCTGTAATGGGAGCACAGCTTAGGTCAGACTCTTGTAGACCATGTTCATCCTGTTTATCTGATTTCTGCTGACATCAGGCTGTCCTGTGTAATCTGTGCCTGTAATTACCAGGCCTTCCCCACGCTTCAGAAGAGTACTTTGGGGCCCTTTCCTAGGCATGGTGCTTGCTAAGCAGGCATTGAGGGGTGGGCAGTTTGCTTCCTCTGCCTGTGTTCCATAGCCCATTTTATTCCTCCAGCCCTTACACTTGCTCCTGGTCTTTTCTGGAGAAATCCTTGTCTTCATATGCAGTTTCCTCTCTTCCATCTCCCGGTGGTTGGTCCTGTTGGGTAAGGAGTGGGCTTGGTGAGAGGTTGAGCGATCCATACCCTACCTGCCAGCTGACAGTCTCTGTGTTTCCCCAGGCTCAAGTTCGGCTAAAGGGAGCTGGCCTAGGAGCCAAAGGCAGCGCATATGGGTTGTCGGGCGCTGATTCCTACAAAGATGCTGTCCGGAAAGCCATGTTTGCCCGCTTCACTGAAATGGAGTGAGAGATGACAAGGAGCACAAGAAGTGGTGCATCTCCTGAATTCGCTCTTACCGCCTGTCTCTTTAAGGGCATGCCTTGTGCTGTTAATAGTTCTTAGGGAGAACCACTTCATTCTGCAGGCTTCTCCCTCCCACCTTAAAGAAGTTTCCATTATGGGGGTTGTCTGGTGAACTGCCTTCCTTCCCGCCAGAGAGCTTGTGAACAGACCGGAGAGGACAGTGGGTTTTTTATACTTCTGTGTACATAGTGTAATGTAGCGTGTTTACATGTGTAGCCTATGTTGTGTCCATCAGCCCCTCACATTCCTAGGGGTTTGAGATGCCCTAGGTGGTATGTGACACCAAAGCCACCTCTGTCATTTGTTGTTGTGATGTCTTTTCTTGGCAAAAGCCTTGTGTATATTTGTATATTACACATTTGTACAGAATTTTGGAAGATTTTCAGTCTAGTTGCCAAATCTGGCTCCTTTACAAAAGAAATACCTTGAAAAAGGGGTGTCCTGTGTCTCTTTATTCTCGGGTGGGTAGGTGGGTCAAGCATGTCTGAGCCTGGTGATGAAATCAGTTTATTTCTTGCCCCCATTACCATGTTCAGATTTTTTTTTTTAAGACAAGTTTTCGCTTTGTTGTCCAGGCTGGTGTGCAGTGGTGCAATCAGCTCACTGCAACCTCCACCTCCAGGCTCACTCAATTCTCCCACTAAAGTGTTCTAAGTAGCTGGGACCTATAAGCCCACACCACCATGCTTATTTTTCAATTTTTTTGCAAAGATGGGGCCTCACTGTGTTTCCCAGGCTAGTCATGATATGTTCATAGTTTTTTAACATGTTTTAAAACTCTTCATGGAAATCATGGAAACTTACTCGTTTTTCTACTAAGACCAAAGTGAGCATGAGCACTTGTGCCTCTCCAGTTTTCACAGACTGTATTGCAGACATGCCAGAGTGGAGTTACCACTGTGCTGCTCTGCAGGGCAGATGCTCCCTGCTTTTGGCCATGATGCAGATGATACCAGGTCCACCCTTCGCTGCGTTGAATTGAGGTCATCTCCCCCTGGCAGCACTTCACTCACTTTCTCTTAGCTGCTAAGGAGGTCCTGGAGGCATTGCAGAGTTTTCTGTTTTGAATGGTATTTCATCCTTGGCACTCTTCCACAGAGCAGAAAACATCATTTTGACCCAGAAGATCATGCCTGACCAGGGCAGGAAATGTGCCTGAATCTCAGGCTATTCTTGGGACCAGGTGATGTGATGGGGTGTTCACATTGCCAGTCTGGCCAAAATGAATGCTTGAGCTCCACAGATTGGGCATGCAGTTAGGGAGGGTGGCCTTTTCTCTGCAGTTTGCTTTTGAAGCTAGACTCTGGCTTTTGTGGGTGGTCACATTTTCCTCTTCAGGCAGGCCGTTAAGGAATAGAAAATGCTCAGGAGGTGCTTTGAAAGCACAGGTCCTCACCCTGGCCTTATAGGCTGGTGCTTTGGAGAAGTTGAGCCTAATCACAGCTCTACTAAGGAGAGGTGAAGGCAAATGCAGAAGCCCAAAGCCTGGATGTCTGGAGAGTAAGGCTTGGAAACCTCAGATGACCCACGTGCCCAGAGCTGGAGTGAGGAGTGTGTCACAGATCCGGTCTACCAGAGTTGGAGAATAAACCAGCCTCACCTCCAGAGCCCTCGGCATCCGGGAGATGCTGGTGTTCCTCAAACCTGAGCAGCAGTCCTGAGTAGCCTAATTAGACCCTTTTGACAGCTGCCTGGAAAGCTCTTCCAGGTGAGCATACCCAGGATGGGATCTGGGAAGCTCTTAATTATGTGCACCCAGTTCAGCAAAGGCTGGGTGGAAGTGTCTTCCCTAGGGGACCCACGGCCAGGCACTGGCAGGAGAGCCAGTTCTCTAGGAGCCCCAGATTGACTTCCCTGTTCCCAGAAGGGCACTTGAACCTGTCCCCACACTGCTGGTGCCTACAGTCACCTGTCGAAGCTGTTTAAGGTTCTCCCATGTGTGCTGTGGACCACAGCATCTGTTGTCAGCACCGGCGTGGTTTTTCCTGTGAACATGAAACTGAGGGTTCCTGTGAATGTGAGTCTCAGCCAGCCCCCCAGAAATAGAGGCTCCCTCCTCTAGCCTGCTCCTCCACAGCCTTACCTGTTACCAGCATACCTAGCCAGGTGACTGCAGCCTTCAACCTGCATCTAAACTGATGGCCCCAGTTCTTGAGGTTTGACAGGCTGTTATGTTGGGCCCAGGTATCCTGCAAGACCATATTTGGGTGATCCTTCTGGTTTGGAAACACTAAGATCCCAAGCATCCCCCTGACTGGCCCATCAGGGTTTACTCCAATCCCAAGCCCAGTTAAGTGTGCTGTGTACTGCCCACAGGGCCACCATCCCTCCTAGCCCTGTCTGATGTGGGGGTGCTGTGAGAGTAGTGCAATCTTCTCAATTAGGGGAACCCAAATCCTGAATTTGATAGGGACTCTTACTGAATTAGAAGAAGCCTCCAAGGGTTCCCAAATCCAGACTGCCCTTGGCCGGGACAGCTGCTACAATGTGCAGGGCTTTGAGGGCCATCCAGGAGCAGCTGTCATGGCTGTGCATCAAACAAGTTTCAAAGCCCAGATGAGCAGCCCGGTCTGAGCTAAGCTCCCCAGGCATGCAGAGTCTGGCTGGGGGTCTCAAGGGCACCCAGAGCCCAGCCACCCTGAATCCGGATGGACGAATGCTCTCAGGGACAGGTGGGGTGTGGGGGGAGAATGCCCTCAGACCTGACCCTGGAGGGGAGGGTACTGTGCTGCTAGTGGCCACCAGGTGGCAGCATTCCATCATCTTTCCAGCCAGGCTGGTGTAGGTGGCGGTCCTGAGGTACCGGACGTTCCCAGGGGCTCTTTCCTTGTCTCTGGGACTCAAGGAGACCTGGCTAGAACTTCGGCCTTGAAACTCTGTGGAGTCAGGCAGGTGCCAAGTCTGCCTGCCTTGCAAGTTCCTGAGGGTCTCTGACCCCCACTGACTAGATGGGGAAGTCATCCCCACAGTGCCCCACGGGGCAAGAGCCAGGCTGAACCTGTGCACAGTAGGCACTGTCCTCTCTTAGCAATTCTTTCTGACCCAAGTAAATAATTCCTGCCGTTGACAAAGTGCATTTCTCCCTTTCCCCACCACGTGCTTATTGACTCAGAAGCACTGTTGCTAGAGCATCAGACCTTCAGCTTCTGTCCCTACAGCCCAGGAGGAGTTGGAGCCCAGCTTGTCTAGGGCTCCCAGATGGAAGCAGGGGATGCCCATAGTCCCTCACCCAGCCTCACAGAAGCTGGCAGGAGGGAGGTGGACTCATGGACTTGGGTTAAGGTCAGAACCCTATGGGGTGGGCCACGCCTGGCCAGAAAGAACTTTCCAGCAGAAGGCATGAGCCAGGGGCAGGGCCCTCCCACCCTGTTTAGTCCAAGCTGCACTGCCATCCCATTTAAAGAGGAAACTGAGACTCAAAGCTGTCGCTGGACTGGGCTGCTGCTGGCAACTGCTGCCCTGTCCCTGCTCTGGTGCAGTGGAGATGGGTCCCAGCTGCAGCTACAAGGTTGGGGTCCAGCAAGATGCACTCCAGCCCTAGAGTGAGGTGGGCCTTGGGATGCCTCTCAGTGCCCTGGGGAGAGAGGAGACAGACAGGGAGAGGCAGGAGAAGACAACTAGAGGCAAAGTGAGGCCTAGAAGATGCTGGAAAGAGGAGCTGGAAGAGTCTGCAGCAGCTGCAAGGCACTAGAAAAGTTTAAGGGGGAAAGATAATGTGCGGTGGGGCCTCCAGGTCTGGAGGAGTTGGTTCCGCTCTGCCCACAGCTGCTGAAAGAGGCCTCTGATCTTCTTGGGGTAAATTCTGCACACTGATTGGGGAAGCTGAGGCAGTTGGTCTGCTCTGGTTCCCTGTTGCTTTTCTGTGCAACAGAGGCTCCAGGAACCCCTGGCTCTCAGCTCTGGGCGGGCATCACCATCCTGAGTCTGGCTGGACAGGAGCTATTTGAGAATGATTCATGGATGCAATTAAGCCTACCCCCAACATCCCTTAGCTTGGGCCTGGAATGGGGGCAGGTGCAGGTGTGGAAGCCCTGCCCAGCCTATCGTGCAGTGTTGGGTTCAGCCCAGGGCCCCCAGGCCCAGCACAGCCCACCACCACTAAGGACACCAGCCTGGATCTGAAAGACCTGGAGCAAGGCAGGGGCAAGTCCAAATCCTGAGGGGCATCAGGGCTGGAGCTTCCTCTCCTTCTTGCTCCTGACTCTTTGGCTGGGCTGAGGGGCACCCTCTGCACTCATAAGCATGCCATGTGTATGCATGCACACTCAGCAGAGGTCAGGCTGCAGCAGGCTGCAGCAGGCAGCGTGCATGCTTCCCCAGCACCCTCAACACGTGTGGTGGCGTTACATCCAGACCCTGCAGACCCCCTCCCTGGTTGGTGTGTGAAGCACACACACTTGTGCATAACCCCACCTGGCCGCTGGCACATAGAAGTGCACACACACGTCAGGCACAGAAATGAGCAACTGCGCAAGTGCAGCCTGGCTCCTGCCCAAGGGGGCAGGAATGAGGTGTTCTTGCTACCCCAGAGGAAGGAAACCTGGTCTGGCAGCCTGCTGCGAAGAGGGAGGGAGCCCCCAGGGCCACAGCATGGCAAAGCACAAGCCGCCACCCAGCAGGCACACCCTTGTGACACAATGTCATCCCGAGGCTGTCCCCTTGCCAGGTGGGTGGATCTTGGGGGTGTCGACCCAGAGCAGACTTTTGAGCTCACTGAACAGGTAGGTCCAAGTATGCCAGACATGGCACAGCTCTCTGGCAGAGCTGGAGGAAGGGAAAACTGAGGAAGGGGCATTATGGTCTCTAAGACTGGCTCAAGGTTCAGTACCTTCCCTTCTAAAACCTACAACCATACCTGCAGGGAGGACAGGGAGCAGAGGGAACAGCCTCCTCAGACAGACTGGGAAACTGAGGAGTAGCAGCACACCCATCTCATCCAAACCCAGGGCCCCACTCCCTGACCCAGTCATTTCCACGTGCTGGCATCCTATCCCACCCGAGACTTAGTTCTGCCATTCCCCTCTGCCTGGAAGGCCCTAGGACCTGGGCCTGCCACCCTGCTCAGGCTAGGAGTGTCCAGAAAGAGCTGGGCTCCACCTCCTCCCTCCAATGTGAATCCCTCCAGGACTAGATGGATCTACCTTCCCCCCAGCACATCGGCACCGTCTTGGCTGGGCCTCTCCTCTTATGGCCTCGAGCCCCAACCTGAGCCCCAACCTGAGCCCCTTAGCCTTTACCAGACAAACCGTGAGCAGCACACACACCCCAGCTGCCCCCACTCTGGCCCCACCCCCACCCTGCAGATTTTTCTGGTTCTTATTAATGTAAATGAAATCTGCTCAGAGCGTCCTTAATGGAAAGCGTTCCTGGAATTTGTGCACACGTGGTGGGGGGGAACACCCTGAGATTAACTCTTGTGCAGCCAGACCCAGACTAGTCAGGCTGTGGTGACCCTGGGGCTGGGGAGGGGACTGGTGGGGACCAGGACATTCACTCATCCCCTTCCAGAACTGTGTCCTGACAATATCAAGGGCTGCAGAGGCTCATCCATATTCTGCCCCCTGTCCTGGGACCAGCTGGGCAGGTCTGGAAGTGCCTCAGAGCCTGAGGAAGGGCGTCTTGAAGGAAATGGGGAGCCCTGGAAGGCCCTGATCAAGGAGGAGGCTGGCCAAAGACAGGGGCACAGGCTGGAGAGGTAGTTGACAGACTATGCATCTTGTCCTCATCTGGCTCTACCCTGATTTGAGAGGGGGACCCAGTCAGACCGTGCCTCTCTGGACCACCCTACGAAGAGAAGGCCCAGCCTCTGAGATCCCCTCCCTCGGCCGGCCCCTGCCCTCCACACTCCTGAAACAGATCTGCCAGGACGCCCATCGTCATGACTATGGGACAAGAAGGGGGAGTTTGAGGCCCTGGAGTGGATGCCCAGGGCTGCTGGCTGCAGGGGATGGGGGCGGAAGAGCCTAGCCTGAGCGGCTGTGTGCCCCCGCTGGCGTCCTCCCCACATCTGGATGCTTGTTCTGGCACAGCCCCCAGCCTGGCCCAGCGGAGCCGCAGTGGCATTCTGCTGCCTCGTGGCTAGGACAGGGATGTCTGCTTCATTGGCGGGGGTAGGGAAGAGTTTAAGATTTCAATTTCTCCCAGGTGTGGCTCAGTCTGGAGGGTGCCTTGGGGAGGCTGGATCAGGGGCCGGCACCTGGGGTGGGGGGTGGGTGTGTGCAGAGTGGGGGAGGGGCCACAGAGGGGGGTCTCAGGGGGGAAAAGGAGCTCAGAGTGGGAGGTCCCTGGGAGGAGGCAGGGGCTCTGTGAGGGGCAGGGGACTTAGGGAGGGGGGTTGGAGGAACAGGGGGCTTAGAGCAGGCTTAGGGGGCAGGAGCTAGCTCCAGGAGGAGGGCTGGAGGGGCAGGAGGTTTTGGGGGTTGGGAGCCGAGAGTGCAAGAAGAGGGATTGAGGAACAGGGGGTTTAGAGGAGGGTTGGGGGAAGGGGGCTTTGGGAGGGGGGTTGAAGGGGCAAGGAGTTTGTGGGGGTTGGGAGCAGGAGCTTGGGGAGGAGGCTGGACCGAAAAGGGACTCAGAATGTGACTGACTTCACTAGGGGACAATGGGCTGCCAATCCTTCCACCCACACCGGTCAGGTGGCTGGGGGAGGGGCACTGACCCACTTAGCTGCCTCTCCCCCAGCCTTCCACTAATGAGCGCTCTGGGCTTTGGGAGGCAGCCTTCCCCCCCGCCCCGCACCCCCCACCAGGCTGCGCCTCAGGCTGTCCCTTCCCCCACAGCCCCTCATTATCTACTGGGGGTGTTCATTGGCTCAGGCGTCCCCCCTTATCTTCAGCTGTGCTTGCCTGTGGCAGTGAGGAGGAGGCCCTAGGCCCCAAAATGCACCCTCTTTGCCCCTAGTTCCGCTGCTCCCCCAGGACTGGGGAGACAAAGGCTCCCAGATCCCTGCTGTGCAGCTCAGCTCTGAGCAGAGCTTTGATTCCACCTGTGGGTCCCCCAGCATGCTGATGAGGGGGGGCTGCAGCGCAGCTCACAGGAGACCTAGAACCCAAGCGCTGACAGGGCCCCGTGGGGAGTCTGCTATGCCAATCCTTCCACAGGGGTACCTGCGATCAGGAGTCTCATTTTGCAAGGAAAGGGGCTCATGCAGGCTGAAGAGGGCTCCTGGATGTGTGGGGAGCACAGGTCTGAGGATGCAGAGTAGGGGCAGCATAGTTCTGGGAGGAAGGTGTGGCGTCAGAAAGGATGGTGGGAAAAGGGGAGAGGGCTGTGTGGGGCACAGCTTCTCGTGGACACAGCCTTGCAGGGACAGACAGCCCATCTGCAGGAGCGCAGCTCTGGGTGGGCAAAGTAGGGGGAGCAGAGAGTGTGGGCACCATCTGGGGGGAGGATGAGGGTAGGGAGCCTGGCTCTTGAGGATGTCCTATGCGAGGACAATTCAGTGAGGATCCTGCCTGTCTCCCACAGCCTTGGCCTCTCCAGACTCCTCCCCTACATTCCTGGGGTACATGGGGAGGTTGGCTGGCTGGATTATGCCCAAGTCCCTGAAGCTTCCTCTGATTCTGTCCCGCTGTCCATCTGTCCTCCCTCCCCAAGGATCCCAAGGCCCAGGTGGCACTCTCCCTCACAGTCCCCTCATTAGGGATGGGCTTTGAGATCCTTCGGCAGCATCTGCCCCCACCCCCACCCCCACTCCCACCGCCCAGCCAGCTGCAGGCCTGGCCCCTGGAGCCTGATAAATATTTATGATGAGATAAGCAGGATAGGCCAGGACCCAGCCCGAACCTTTGTCCTGGGAGCAGAAGGCAGAGGCAGGACTGGAGCTTCCAGGGGCAGGCTGAGTCTCAGGGCTGTGGTAGGTCTCCTGGGCTCTACCTGGGAGGGGCCTGGATGGGACAGGGCTCTGGAGCTGAGGGTGGTGAGGGGGCTGCCTCCTCCCAAAGTGCCACCCTGGCCAAGGCCGCTCCCCGCTGGGCCCCTTGCCTGGCCTGTGGCGATGCTACTGGTCCCACTGCACGGCTGGGTCTGTCAGGACGAGGCCTTCTGTACTTGCTGCCACCTGGCTTCTGGCTTTCTCCAGGTCTTGGTGACTTCAGCAAGCTCCCAAACCAAGGCTACCCTGATCAGTGGGGCTGGAGCAGGGCTGGCAGAAGGGCCACCTCTGTACCCCTTATATTGAGGCACTCCAGCCTCCTCTCCATAGGACCCAGGGCTCTCCTGTCCCCAACCTAGGACGGGCTCCTGTGGGCTGGCCCACCTTCCCCTCCCTTCATCCCCCAAATGTCTCACCCTCTAGATGCCAGGACCGACTGCAGGAGGGTCTGAGCACTCCACAAGCATGAGGCTGAGTGGCACTGCAGGGACGGCAACGCTGTCATCGTGCTGAGCATTAGTACACTCTGTGCCCCGGAGCTGGCCACACACTAGACCTTCATGAGGTTTGCTCCCAGGCCAGGATGGGGTCACCTCTTAATACTGTCACATGGGGAAGAAGAGAGACCAGAGTGGAAATAAATACTGTACCCAAGGGCAGGCAGATCCTGCACTCGGTGTCCCTGAGGGTGGGAGAACCCTGTCCCACAGTGCGCATAGCTGAGAATCACACCCGGGGAATATTCTAAGTACAAGGGAAGAAAGCAGCCAGCGTGGGGTAAACAGGCATTGAGGGAAGGAGACAAGTATGTCTCCCAGTCTAGGCCAGTGGAATGTGGGTAAACTTGAGTGCTCTCAGGACATAATATTGCACCTGGGTCGTGGATGTATACATGGCATCTAGATAGTGATGAAATACGATACACAAGGCTGGGCGTGTTGGCTCACTCCTGTAATCCCAGCACTTTGGGAGGCCGAGGTGGGTGGATCACCTGAGGTCAGGAGTTTGATACCGGCCCGGCCAACATGGTGAAACCTCGTCTCTACTAAAAATACAAAAAATTAGCCAGGTGTGGTGGCGCATGTTTGTAATTCCAGCTACTCAGGAAGCTGAGGCAGGAGAATCGCTTAAACCGGGAGGTTGCAGGGAGCTGAGATCAAGCCATTGCACTCCAGCCTGGGCAAAAAGAGCAAAACTCCATCTTGGGTGGTGGGGGTCGGGGGAAGAAGAAATACGATATACCCAGGGCCTGAGTGAAAATTGCATGGGAGTGCTGAAAATAAGGTCTTGTATTAGGCGCATGGGTATATGCTGTACTTGGCACACATTGAATTCCTGTTGAAGTGAGGACAACTGCTGAACCCAGTGTTGGGTTGGTGACACACGTAGCAACAGTCCTCAGCCAGGGCTTTCAAAGCGGCCCGAAGCAAACCCAAAAGGGAATGTCATGGATGGTGAACCCAGTGAGCCTCTGGGCATTCCTGGACCAGGAGCTGGGGTCCAGGTGACTCATGGGGACACTTATGGATTCTAAATCTGCCCACAGGGTGAAGTCCTCACAAAGCATCTAATCCAGCTCTGCCAGGCAGTGCTCATGGCTGGAAATGAGGAGCAGGGGCAGCCTAAAGGAGGCCCAGGGAGGAGGCCCTACCTCCCTCACCCTCTGGCTTAGGCAGCCTGGGAGCCGCCTGTCCAATCTCTCCGAGAGAACCTTCAGGTCCATTTGGTGCCAGGCAGAGCCAGCATAGATGCGCCCTCAGCTCTGGGGAATCTCTTGAGGTTCCAGGTGCTCCTGTGTGTTTGGATACAGGTCTGACTACTACGGCACGCCATTTGTAGACTGTGGGGCTATCGGGGCTGCACCCCAGGTGGCATGGTCCTGGTGGGTGAGAGGGTGAGGGTGGAGACCGACACAGGCTCCAGGCCGGCCTGGCCTGGGAGCAGCTTGAGAGTCCCTGCTCTGCAGAGGAATCTCGGCCACCTTGGGGCAAGCAGTCCATGGAGGCTGGAGGCCCAGTGCCAGAGAGCATGAGCACTTTCCTTTTTGTTTGTTTTTTGTTTTTTGAGACAGAGTCTTGTTCTGTCACCCAGGCTGGAGTGCAATGGCGTAATCTTGGCTCACTGCAACCACCGCCTCCCGGGTTCAAGTGATTCTCCTGCCTCAGCCTCCTGAGTAGCTGGGATTATAGGCACCCATCACCACACCCAGCTAATTTCTGTATTTTTAGTAGAGACAGGGTTTCACCATGTTGGCCAGGCTGGTCTCGAACTCCTGACTTCAGGTGATCGCCTGCCTCTGCCTCTCAAAATGCTGAGATTACAGGTGTGAGCCACCGCACTTGGCCTGTGTGGGCACTGTCCACCTCCTTAAGGTCTCTGTGTGTGTGTGCCCTTGCATGTGAGCTAGAGGCGTGGTCTGGGTGCACGAAGCCCGCACTCCCTTCTGGCATCAGGACTGCCCCCTACCTTGTATGGTAAAGGTACCTGATTGATAGCAATAGCTTAAGTGTACCCTGAGAATGACCCTGTTTGGAGACGCACCTGAATACGTGTTCTGAGCTAGGGAATCAGGGAGTGGCCAACCCAGAGTTTTGTTCCTTGTCTATGAGGAACATCTGAGCCCCCATCCTGGCCTGTGGCACAAGGCCATACAGGGGATTGAGGCCTAAATGTTAGGTTAATTGAAGGTTGCCAGGTGGAGGTCATGGGGAGGGGCGTTAAAGGAAAATACTCAACTGCATGCTGTTCAAAAGCAGTTGCAGTTTTCCTGTCCAGCCTACTGCCACTGGACTCTGTCCCCTGTATGTAAGTCGCAAGTAAAACCCCATGTCTTTTTTTTTCTTTGAGACAGAGTCTTGCTCTATTGCCCAGGCTGGAGTGCAGTGGCGCAATCTTGCCTTACTGCAACCTCTGCTTCCTGAGTGCCACCACACTCAGCTGATTATTTTATTTTTAGTAGAGACGGGGTTTTACCATGTTGGCCAGGCTGGTCTTGAACTTCTGGCCTCAGGTGATCCACCCACTTTGGCCTCCCAAAGTGCTGGGATTACAGGAATGAGCCATGGTGCCCAGCCTCCCCATGTTTGATTTGCTAGCTCTGAGTCTCTTCTTTGGCTTTTTTTTTTTTTTTTGAGTCATAGTTTTGCTCTTGTTGCCCAGGCTGGAGTGCAGTGGCACAATCTTGGCTCACTGCAATCTCCACTTCCTGGGTTCAAGCGATTCTCCTGCCTCAGTCTCCCAAGTAGCTGGGATTACAGGTGCCCACCACCATGCCTGGCTAATTTTTTGTACTTTTTTTTTTTTTTGACACAGAGTCTCACTTTGTCGCCAGATGCCAGGCTGGAGTGCAGTGGCACAATCTCGGCTCACTGCAACCTCCGTCTCCCGGGTTCAAGCAATTCTCCTGCCTCAGCCTCCCAAGTAGCTGAGACTACAGGCGCGCACCACCACACCCAGCTAATTTTTGTATTTTTAGTAGAGACGGGGTTTCACCATGTTGGCCAGGATGGTCTCGATCTCTTGACCTCGTGATCTGCCCGCCTAGGCCTCCCAAAGTGCTGGGATTACAGGCTTGAGCCACCTCACCCGGCCATTTTTTGTACTTTTAGTAGAGACAAGGTTTCACCATGTTGGCCAGGCTGGTCTCAAACTCCTGACCTTAGGTGATCCACCTTCCTCGACCTCCCAAAGTGCTGGGATTACAGCCGTGAGCCACCCCTCCCGGACTTTTTTAGCCTCTTGAATCTGCCTTCCCTATTGAGGTTGACAGGGGCTCAGCGTGACATACCCCCGGCCTAAATCCAGCCTTAGTGGTTCCCTTTCCAGCTGCCTTTCCAAGGGCCTTAGCGCAGTCAGGATGGTTTCTATGCCATGGGCAGTCAGGACCCTGCAATTTGTTAACCTGGGCTGACCTGGTGTCGTGGGGAGGCAGGATCTTGAAGGGGCAAACTAGGCTAATCGCTCCCTCCCATGGCTGGGCCTAGCAGCTTGGGTGAGTGTAAGCCCCTTCTGGTCTCAGTCTTCCTGCCTGTGATGGGGCAGTTGGGTTGGGGGAGCCCCTATCCAAGGTACTGACTTGCCCTTGGATTGAGGAAGCCCAGGCAGGAATGCCTCCTCCCTTTCACCCATCAGTTCACAGCCTCCTGGAAAAGCAGGCTAAGCCGGCCTCTTGAGAGAGGGCAGGAGGCCCTAGAGTGCCTTAGGTTTGTTCTTACTTCTCCAGAGTCGGCAGCATCTCCTTTTTGGTTCCTCTCCCTAGCCCAGGTAGCCCCTGGGTTTACCTAGCCCACCTAGGCAGCCCAGGAGGCAGCAGCCCACCTGAGGCTCCAGTATCCCCTTGGAATTCTTGTGCCCAGACCATGTTCTCAACAGAGGGGAACCTTGGGGGTGGTTCCGGGAATTTGGATTTTATTTGTATTAGTATTATTTTTTTGAGACGGGGTCTTGCTCTGTCACCCAGGCTGGAGTGCAGTGGCACAAACAGGGGGTTCACTGCAGGTTTGACCTACTGGGCTCAAGCGAGTCTCCCCACTCCCAAGTAGCTGGGACTATAGACACACGCCACCGTGCCTGGCTTATTTTTATATTTTTTGTAGAGACGGGGTTTCACTATGTTGCCCAAGCTGGTCTCGAACTCCTGGGCTCAAGCTATCCTCCCTCCTCAGCCTCCCAAAGTGCTGGGATTATCGGTGTGAGCCACCACACCCTGCTGGTATCTAGATTTTTTTTTTTTTTTGAGACAGAATCTTGCTCTGTCACCCAGGCTGGAGTGCAGTGGCGTGATCTCGGCTCACTGCCACCTGTGCCTGCTGGGTTCAAGCACTTCTCTTGCCTCAGCTTACCGAGTAGCTGGGACTACAGGGATGTGCCACCATACTGGGCTAATTTTTTGTATTTTTAGTAGAGACAGGATTTCATCATTCTGCCCAGATTGGTCTCAAACTCCTGACCTCATGATCTGCCCGCCTCCGCCTCCCAAAGTGCTGAGATTACAAGCATTAACCACTGTACCCAGCCTAGAATCTAGATTTTATTATTATTATTTTTTTAAGACCAGGTTTCACCATATTGATCAGGCTGGTCTTGAACTCCCGACCTCAGGTGATCCACCCGCCTTGGCCTCCAAAGTGCTTGGATTACAGGCGTGAGCCACCACGCCCAGCCTAGAATCTAGATTTTAATAAGTCAGCCTTGAAGCTGGCAAACTGGGAGAGTGGATACCCCCAACCTCCTTTGCTGATCTCCTGCATGTGGGGTTACATGTGAGCATGCAGGCAAACACACATATACACATGTGCGTGCTTACACACACACATGCATGCACACACACACACACAGAGCCAGATCTCCAAGGGCACAGGCAGCCCATATCATCTCCAAACCTCAGAAACACTAATGCATTAATGGAAGAGCCCAAGGCTGCAGGAGCCACGATGCTCCCAGATGTGTCTAACAAGCATCTTGTGGCGTCACTGGGCAACCCAAGAGATTGACTCTGATGGTAGAATGTCAGGCCATGGGGCCTGTGGGTGTGAGAGGGTCAGTTGGGATCCAGCGGTTGCACAGGTCAGTCCTGATCCTGAACCACGTCCTGTCAAATATCACCTGAGGTTCTGGCTGCCAGGCTGTTTGGGGCTTCCTGAGAGTGTCCTCAGTAGTGACAGAACAGGAGCCTTTCTGTTCCTCCCTGGGACCTCACACTAAATCAGGAGGAGGACAGATCTCCTCCAGCCCTGGAGGCTAGGTCCTTGGAAGAGATGACTGTCACCTGGAGGAGCCACCCTGCAGATGTGTGTAGCCACCTGTCCGGTGTATACGGCAACCCTCTAGGTGTGTGTAGGTGTCTTCAGGGTATTACATGGAGCTGATCTCTGGCCATGCGCTTCTTTTTTTTTTTTTTTTTTTTTTTGAGACAGAGTTTCTCTCTTGTTGCCCAGGCTGGAGTGCAGTGGTGTGATCTCAGCTCACTGCAACCTCTGCCTCCCAGGTTCAAGTGATTCTCCTGCCTCAGCCTCTTGAGTAGCTGGGATTACAGGCGTGTACCATCACACCCGGCTAATTACAGACGCATGCCACCGTGCCCAGTATATTTTGTATATTTGGTAGAGACGGGGTTTCACCATATTGGCCAGTCTGGTCTTGAACTCCTGACCTCAGGTGATCCGCCTGCCTCAGCCTCCCACAGTGCTAAGATTATAGGCATGAGCCACCACACCCAGCCTGGTCATGTGCTCCTTCTTTCTCAGGACCATGACCAATGACACTGACTCCCAGCCTGTCACTCCCTGAGGTCAGGAGCTGAGTTCCATGGTTTCCAAGCTCCAGGCTCTGGCTGGTTAGGAGCCCAGTTAAGCAGACCCCTGACTCCACTCCAGGCTTCCAGAATGGAGATGGTGCCACATAGGTGGGAGCTAGGGGATTACTCCCAACAATCCATTCTCCTGTGACTCTACCACCAGGGAGAATGGGCCCAGCCTGGCCTTCTGGCCCCCTGGAAAGGTAGGGGTGAAATTATCCCAGGCTGGATAGTTCCCCACCCCCAACTGTTCTATCCCAGCCCAGCCTCCTCTGTTAACCCCCTCCGGCCACATCCCAAATCCCCAATCCCAGCAGCAGACCTCGGTGTTTGCCTGTTGCCATGGTGATGGGATGCACCTTTCTGTTACTATGGCAACCAGCCAGGGGTTTTTAAAATTCAGTTGAGGTAATTTCCACCCCTCAATCCTCATCCTCAGACACCTCGTTTCTTCTTTCTTCTCTGAATCTTAGAAGGGTGGTGGGAGGGGGCCTGTAGCCACCAACTAGAGATGGAGGGTCAGAGGTGCTGGTGGGAAGACTTGGGCTGATTCCTCCCTGACTCCTTCACCCAGACTAGATACAGAATAGGAGAGCTTCCTCCCCATTCCCTCCCCAGGCCAATATCTATGGGGAGAAAATGAGGGCTTCACATCTCTTGACAGGGATAGGCCAGCACACCTGGGAGGCCCAGGTGAGGGTACGGCCTGTGTGGCCCTGTGCCAGGAGCAGGGAGAGTCAGCAGGGGGTCCTCCCCATCCTCCCCACTGTGTCCCCAGGGCTCATCTGGGGAATCTTGGGACAGCAGGGATCAGATCCTGGGACCACAGGGGACAGATGTTGTTTATGCTGTGTCCAGTGCTAAGGAGCTTAGCTCAGTGGAACCCCAGGCTGACGGATTTAGACAGAGGGCCTCCGAGAAGGCTGGTGGGAAGGGGTGTGCACAGTCTGTCCAGTACCTCCCCTCCCCCCGCTGGAGCTCTCAGTCCCTGGGCACCTGCTTCATGAAGTCTAGGCATTGTACATTCATGAGAGCCAGCACCCCTCCCTGCCCCTACCTGCCTCCTGACTGGGAGAAGAGGAGCTGACAGCCTGGGACAGGCAGGTAGATGCATCCCCTGTCCCCCCACCGCACCAGCAGAGCAGTCTGGGACTAGGGGCGATGGAGCCCCAGGCGCCATGCACTGCCCAGCCCTTGTCAGCAGGTAACTCTTTCCCCGCTTGACTTGTCTCTAGCAGGCAGATGCTCCCACAGGTGGGACCTCCGCCAGAGAAGAGGTTTTGAGGAGGGAGGATCTGGGAGAGTTCTGCAGCAGGGATGCCTCCTCACCTGCCCCCACCTCTGACCTGGGCCTGTCTTCCCATCCTACCCGTCAGCTGGGGAGGGGCCCTTCCATCTCAGGATGGACGCTGAGAGTTGCTGTAACTCCAGCAGCCCCACGCCTGTACCCCAAAGCCAAGGACTACAGGGCCATCAGATGGGTGTCAGAGCCAAAGGGAAGTCGCTTCTTGCCTCCCTGTCCCTTAGGCACAAGGGCCAAGACCCTATACCTACAGCCGAGGAGTGGGGGTACAGATGAGCCAGCCAACCTTGGGAGGTGACAGAGAACCCCTGGGTGAGGCCCCGCCTACTCCCACTCCTTGCCCAAGGCAAGGATGTCCCAGAGACCAGAAGGTTTGTTTGGGGTAAGCGTTGCCCTCCCCAGTCTCTTTTACAGAACAGCAGCCCAGAGTCCATTCCACCTGGGGAAGGGGATCCCTACTGCCTGCCCACTGATGCCCCACAAGGCCTTTACAAGGGTCCACAAGTGCCTGAACACCTGGGTCTGCAGCCCCACGTGCAAGATAATAAAGTCTGTGTTTGACACTTCTCATGAGTTATTATTCCCACCAGCCCTCTAGGCTCCACCGGCCCAGACAAAGCCACAGGGTTCTCCACGACAGGCATTGCTAATTCTTTTCTGTCCTGCTGCCAGCTGGTGGGAAGGGTGAGGGACGAGGGGTTACTGGGACCCCTGGTAAGAAGGTGGTGGGGCCCAGGCTGGGGCAAGGATGGAGGAGTGCTGTACCTACCACCCACCCACCACCTCCTGCTCACTGTTTTTCTACCCCTGCTCCTCCCAAGCTCCCAAACCAGAGAAGCACCAGGCTAGGGCTGGGGAGGAGGGAGCCCAGGCCAAGCCATAGGTGAGAGTGGGGATGTCCTATGTAGGGAATCCTGGTCCTGAGCCTTCCCTCCCCACTCAGTGAAGGCTCCAGCAGCGGGGCAAGCAGAGGTTGGTGCTTATCTCCTGGGTTCCTCATAACCCTCTTGAGTTATGGAACCCAAGGAAGGAGGGCCAGGTCCCCTTTTTCCCCCAGCAACCCTGTGGCTCCCCGGCTCTCCAGAAAGCTCCCAATATCAGGGAGCTGATCCTGAGCCACTCTACAACTCCTCCAGTGCCTCCATGCTTGAGACCCTATGGCTGAAGCCCTGGGCGTCAGGGCTGCTGGGGGCTTCTCATGTGAGCAGCAGGCATCTGGTCAACCCCTCTCAGTGTGGCCCGCCTGTGCCTGGCATCAGCTAAAGCAACAGCCAGCTGGGCAGGCCCTCCAAGAAGGTCAGCTGGCCCCAGCAGGCTTGTGTAGCACTGCAGCCCCTGTCCAGTCAGACAAGGAGTGCAGGTGAGAGAGACCGGAAGGGCAAGGCAGGGCTGATGCAAGTCCCTCTGCTGGGGCAGGACAGAGGTCAGCAGGCTAGGAATGAAGGCAGCTTCATCCCAACACCTGATGGCTTAGATTCTGGCACTGCCTAGACTCCTGGCACCGTTTCTCCTTTAGGGTGAGAGCCAGCAGCCTGCCCCCGACATCCTGTGTATCCATATCATGCAGGGCTCAGGCCTCGGACTCCACTAGGCCAATGTCCCTGGACTAGCCTGATTCCTCAACATCAAGAAATTTGAATTGCTCTGTCTTAGAAGAGCAAGGTCCCTGGGGCTCTAGGATCAAGTATCAGGGCCCAGAGGTCTTCCTCCCAAGGAGGCATTTAAAAAAGAAGTGGAGGAAATGCCTACACTGTTTATAGCCTGTGTGATGTGTCAGCCCAAACCCAGGACATATGGCCTTGTCGGGCAGCCACCTGCCGGCCAAGACGTGAGCATCCCAGCTTTAGAGCTGGGAAACTCAAAAGGTTCAGAGAGGACAGGAGATTTGTCCGAAATCCCGCAGCTCATGATCTGCACAGCCTTGGGAGCTGGACAGTGGGCCAGGGGGCAAGGCCTAACCAGGGCACAGGGAGAGGCACTGATTCAGGTCACCAAGGCAGGGATCTCCACCAGCACAGATGGGTAGAATGGGCTTTCTGGTAAGGGAGCAAAGGGCCAGCTTCCCCCATGTGGAGCTGAGGCTTTCAGGGGATCTGTCTGCGTAGGTAGGGGTGGTTGCCGAGGGGTGGGGTATACGCTGTACTGTCAGCTGCTTAGGCGACCCTGGCACACAGCTGAGGAGCAGGCCAGAGTTGGGAGTAAGGGGCTACTTGGGGGGGCATTGAGGTGGTCCTCACCGCTAGCTGACCAGGCTGAAGATGAACTGCCAAGGAAGCCTTCCTAGCACATCTGACAGTATTGCTCTCCCTGGATGTCCTAGAGCACCCCCGGCCTCAACAGCCTGCCTTTGTCTCTTGAAACACTGACAGGCCACCTAGCCCAGGTCTCTCAGGGGCCTCTTTCCTTGCCCCCAGTCCTGTCTTCCGGAAGGATTCTGAGCTCCCTGCAGGCAGAAACCACATCTGGCCCATGTCCACCACCACCCACCCCTGCCCCTTCTCCCCAACCCCCCTACCCTGGGGCCTGGGAAAGGGAGGGGCACACAGGATGTTCCATGAGGCAGTGAGTGTTTTCCGTAGAGCTCTGGAAATGTACCTTGTGGTCAGTCACTAGGTTGGGTGACTGAGCTGCTACCCAGAGTTGCCAGAATCTGGGGACCAAATGTGACTGAGCCAGAGGTGGTGGCTGTCCTCCCAGAGCTCAGAGTGTCTTGGGAAAGGAGGACAAAGCAGATAAAGAGTGGTCCGACCTGTGATGGGGGCCACAGGAGCTGTGAGACACCAAGGGAGGGACTGGGAGCTAAGTGCAGCCCAGAGCGAGAGGCTGTATAAGGACCTAGGGGAGCCCCTCATGGCTGGAGCTGTCTAATCAGGCTTTCTCTGAGAGCTGGTCTCAGGGGAAGAGGTTGGGCAGGAGCTCAGAGCAGAGGTGCTGGGGCACTGCCCGTCCACCATGGATAGTCTAGGGACGTGCAGCCGGGATTCGGCAGAGGCAGGGCCCTGGGTCACTGCCCATCAGGAATCTGTAGCACAGGCCACCTCAGATCTCACTGGCAGCAGGCTCCATTCATCCTCCTGGAGACTGAGAATGCAGCCAGGGAGGGATCAGAGGACATTCAGGCCAGGAACGTTGGAGGAGCAGACTTGGGGGGTACTTGTCACTTCAGCCCGGCCTGAACTCAGCTGTGTCACTTCCCAGCAGGCACAGCACCAGTGTTGCTGTAGCAGGCACCCCATTCCCTGGGGGCCTGCCGGGGTGGCCCCATATGCCCTACCCTGGCATATACCTGCCCCACCGCCCACTCCTCCCAGACACAGCGTCAGTTCCCCCACATCTGGGTAGGGGAAGCCTGCTTTTCAACAGCTGCCAGAATGGACCCAGCCTCCTTCTTTGGAAACTATCTGCCCAGCTCAGGCTGACTGAAGTGGCCATGGGCTGAGGCCCTCAGTGGGATGGGACTGGGGAAGGTGAGGGAGGAAGCCCCTCAGCCCTGCTCTGGAGCTCACATGAACTCTTGCAGCCATCCATTGCCCCAATCTTGCCTGATGACCACGTGGATCTCTGAGCCCCCAGCCTCCTGGCTGATCACTGCCTGCCCCGATTCAGCCAGGCTGAGGTTCTCTGGGGCCCTCCCCAGACAACCTGTCTCCTCTCCTGGCTCACAAATCGCCTTTGCTTCCCACGGCCCTGCTTTCCCCACCACCACACTGACTGAGCCAAACTGTGTTTCCCAGTGTCCCAGTGCCCAGCCCTGCCCCTATGGCAAGGACAGGCTGGCACACCAGGGGTGCACCATGAACATCGTTACCCCTAGCCATGATTCTCCAGGATGGGTGCTCCCAGGGATGATGCCTGACCATCTGGGACCAGCTGTGCCTCCTGCTTCTCTGGCCCTGGCTCCAGTTCCCCTGGCTTTACCAGGCTCCAAAGGCCTGATCTAGACTCAGGGGCCCATCCGAGGCCCACACTCAGCTCGGCTGTCCCTGCCCTCGCCCACCTGGAGAATGAAGAGCCTGGCACGTCCTCTCACATCTGGAGTTGGCCTTGTAGGGGCCCTATAGTTGGGAGAGGAGCTAGGGCAGCCTGGCTAGGTCTCAGAGCTCTCTCGGCTGAGAAGTAGGGATGGCGTCCCCCAACTGTGGGGCGTGGGGCTGCTGTGGACAGTGGGGTCTGGGCCTCTGCTGGTAGGTGTTGACTTCAATGTCTCTCTCCTCTGCCTGATGTCAGTGCTCTCTGTGTCCTGATGGAGACTTTCAGACAGCACAGGGGGTGGGTTGTGGGGTCCTGCTGCTGGTAGAGCTGTGTTGAGCTCCTCCATGGCCTAAGGGCACACAGGGGTCTCTGACTGTACCCTTCTGGTAGACCTTGTGCCAGTGGGGAGTGAGTGTGCCAGCCCCTCCCTCTGAGTACTCCAAATGCACCCCTTGGAGAGTGAGAGCGTACCCCTCAAAGTTCATTTCCCATTTCCTGTGGGTCAGGTCTCAACCTGACAGGCATCCTCTCTCACCTCCCAATCACCATTTCTCTCCACCCTTTCCCCCTTTCCCCCACCTAATCAGAATCTGCCCCCACCCCCACAGAGTGGCTTCTCCTCCTGGCTTCTCATCCCCCCTGCAGCGGGGAGGGGCCAGCATCCCCAGCCCCCTGCCTCCCTGCCAGACCCTGTCTTCTCCCCTCTGCCCTTCAGGGAGCCCCCACCCCAACCTGAAGTACCCCACCCTTCTAAGTCCCCCTCTCCAACCTGGGGTTCAGTGTCCAGGGCCCCCACCCCCAGCAAACTTGGCTTCTTTCAGCTCCCCTCCCTTGCGGGCAGAGGCAGGGCGTTCAAGTCCATTTAATCTTGGCAGAATGCAATTTCCTGCTTCAGGGAGCTGGCGGGTTTAGGAGGCTTAATGAGGGGGGAGGGGGGAGACAGGGAAGAAGAGAGGCTGAGACGGGGCTGGGAGATGGAGACGGAGAGTCCCTGAGAGGGGTGGTTGAGGAAGTCTCCGGGATGCGTGTGTCTGGGGGTCGCCCCAGGGTCCTTGGGATCACACAGGGGTCAGCTCTTCCACATCAGGCTCTCACTGGTAGGTCAGGGGCCCCTGGATGAACGTCCCCAGCCCCTGCTCTGTGCGGTGGGGATGGGGGGAGGGGAAGGGCCTCAAAGTGGTTCACTGTCAGCAAGTAGAGGGCCGGAGTAATGAGACGCGTGTCTGTGGGACGTGTGCCTCTATGGCCAAGGGGGTGGGGGGGTGCAGGTCCCAGTGTGAAGGTTGGGGAGGGGTCCTGGAGAGAATGTGCAGGGGCACTGGGGGCACTGGGTGGACTGGACACTTTGGGTGGGTCCCACAGCAGGAAAGAGTGTGTAGCTGGCAGGCCTCAGACCCCCAGGTGGTAGAACGGGCAGCCAGGCTGGAATTTCAGTCCCAAATTGGATGCTTATCTGTGTACTGCCACCAAGGAGGCAGAGAAGATAGAGGACAAAGGGGCCTCTGAGCTGCCGGAAGCCCCACACCTGGTGGGGGCGGGGCAGCCCAGAGCCCTGTCTGACACCTGGAACACAGACAGCTCCTGGGGGAGACTGAAGCCCCTGCCCTGCAGCCTGCCTGAGACCCTGACTGCACCCCTTCCCCTGTCCCATGAAACTGGCTTGGCAGATCGACTTCCCAGAGAAGCCCCTGGGGGAGCTGCAGCCCCTCTGGGGAAGGGAATCCCCAGGCAGGGCTTGGGGGAGGGTTAGGGATGTCTCAGGACCACTCCCCAGCCTCCTCTTCCTTCTAGGAGTGCTTGTGCATGGGGGCTGGAAGAAAGGCTGGTGGAGACCTGGCAGGCTGAAGCCCTCAGCTCCTTGGTACTCTGGGCACAGACTTCTCCCTCAGTGTCTGGGCCTCAGTGTCACCATTTATGAATAAGGGCACAAGGGCAGAGTCTCTGAGGAGTAACTCTGCGCCCTTGGAAGCCAACAGGCCCTGCCTCAGTGCAAGGACCCTCCATGGGTGTGCTTGGATGGCAGCCAGGAGTGCAGAGGAGGATGCTGGGAAGCTGGGGAGGGCTGAAGGTATGAGAGGGACCTGGCCTATGGCCTCAAGGCACACCCGTTTACCACCCCTCCTGAAAGCAGTATGTTCTACAGATGGGGTGTCCCATCCCTCTGGGGAGGATGGGTCTCAGTTGGCCAACAGAGTTCTCACAGAGGCAGCAAAGGCCCCCTAGGCTGGCAGTCTCCAGCAGCGCCCAGCCCTAGCCCCTCTGAGCACCTCTGCTTCCTAGGGCCAGCTGCGCCTGCCTGACTGGCCTAGGCACCTCTGGCCAGGTCCTCCCCAAGGACTGTTCCAGGGTCCAGGTCTGCCCTCACTCTGGCTCTCTGCTGCTCCATCCAGCACCCCCGCCCCCATCCTTGGAAGAGCCAGGCCACGTGAAGCTCATGTGCAGCACTGCCTCTGCCTTCACCCTGTCACCCATTGCTAGTAGTTGTGAAGCAGCCTGAGTTCTGTTCCAGACAGCACCATGCTCTGGCCCCCAGGACACACCATGGCAGGGCACGCCTCCAGGCCCTCCCGCCGGCTGTTCGCTCCTCCTTCTGGACAGGAATCTGTGAAGCATCCTTTAAGACCCAGCAGCAGCGTCACCTCCTGCAGGCAGCCTTCCTTCAGTCACCCTCTCAGCCCCAGGGCACCCTCTGCACCCTGTCCCCCCCCCCACCCCACAGCTCCCTGCTGACTCAGGGCTTCATCTTCTTGCCCCAGGGATCCTGGTGCATAATTGTTTGCAGGAAGTGTGGGCTGGGGTCAGAGCTACTGAACTGTTGGGGTCAGAGCCAGAGTGGGAGAGCCAAAGTGGGGCTGGCCTATTTTTTTTTTTTTGAGGCGGCATTTCTCTCTTGTTGCCCAGGCTGGAGTGCAATGGCATGATCTCAGCTCACTGCAACCTCTGCCTTTCGAGTTCAAGTGATTCTCCTCCCTTGGCCTCCCAAGTAGCTGGGACTACAGGCATGTGCCATCACGCCCAGCTAATTTTTTGTATTTTTTGGTAGAGACAGGGTTTCACCGTGTTAGCCAGGATGATCTGGATCTCCTGACCTCGTGATCCACCCGCCTCGGCCTCTCAAAGTGTTGAGATTACAGGCGTGAGCCACCGAGACCGGGGGCCGGCCTATTTAAGGAGGGAGAGAGGTGGGGGCCCAGGAGACCCAGGTGGCCTGCCATTCCCATGACAACCCACATGCCAGTCCCTCCTCCCCCCACAGCAGCCCCCCTGAGGACAGTGAGGTTGCCTTTGCCTGTGGAGGGTCCAGTGAGTGTAACGTTGTGCTGGGCAGGCCACTGTGCGGGCCTGGATGCCGGAAGATCAGAGGCAGTGGCAGAAGACAGGGTCGAGGCAGGGCAGCTGAGGACCGCCCTAACCTGAGGGGACCCTTCTGTTGGATGAGAAGACAAGTGCCCCCCACTCTGCTGGGGCCGCAGTAGAGCAGTTCCACAGCCTTGTGCCCCAGTGATGGCGTCTGCATCTCCCTGTCGTCTGCTGGGGAGGACTGATGAGTCATAACAAAGATGACTTGGGGAGCCTGCGCTGGTGCACTAGATGCTGCTCCCAGCAATCTGTGGCAATCTGTGCTCGGCGGCTTGTTTGATCCTCTCGGCACCCTGTGAGGAGAAACTTGCTCTCATTTTACAGCTGAGGAAACGGGACGAGTGCATACCCATGGGCAAGCGAGAGCTTCATGCAGCCAGGCCTGGAGGCGGGATCCGTGATGGGGCCTGCAGGAGTCCTCCAAGCACATGCGTGCACATGCACCCCAGCCCCAGCCTCGTGACTCTCTCTCTCTCTTTCTTTCTGTCTTTCTTCCTTCTTCCTTTCCTTTTCTTTTTTACTTTTTTTGAGATGGAGTCTCCGTCTGTCACCAGGCTGGAATACAATGGTGTGATCTTGCCTCGCTGCAACCTCTATCTCCCGAGTTCAAGTGAGTCTCCTGCCTCAGCCTCCTGAGTAGGGGGATTACAGGTGTCTGCCACCATGCCCAGTTAATTTCTGCATTTTTAGTAGAGACCATTTTGGCCAGGCTGGTCTTGAACTCCTGACCTCAAGTAATCTGCCTGCCTTGGCCTCCCAAAGTGCTGAGATTACAGGTGTGAACCATCGCGCCCGGCCCCAGCCTCGTGATTCTGATGTTTGGATAGGTTGAGTGAGGCCTGGTGGGGTCTGAAGAGCTCTGTGGACAGCAAGGCTGGAGCTGCGGGGCTTCCACCACCGTCCAGGCTCCACACTTCTGAGGGGCTCAGGCTTCCCTAGATGCCAGGCCCTTTTCTGCCTGGAGTCTATCTCCCAGCTCTTACAGGACTCTCCAAGGCGTGGGGTCTGGTTGGGGCCTGGGCTCTTAGGGACTCAAATTCCCCTAACTCTAGGCCATCAAAGTCTCCCCTTCTGCCTTCCTGAAGTGGCTCCCACCCCTCGACTCTAGGCCTGCAGGCCTTGCCTACCACTACTCCAAGACAATTTTATTGAAATTTCAGGCCAAATTGGAGTGGAGAAGTCAGCCTCTGTGGCCGGTGCCATCACAGGGCTGGGCAGACATGAGGTCTGCAGAATGAATGAATGACATTTGACTAAGACACAGCACATTTGAACCAGGCCAGAAGGATCAGGAGAGCCCCCCTATGGAGACAGGGAAAGGCATTCCTGGTGGGAAGATAGCCTAGGCAAAGGCTTGGGGGCAATATGATAGAAGATGTGATGAGGGGCCCTCCAGAAACCATAGAGTGACCTGAGGGCTTCCAGGCAATCTGCTGCTCCAGAAACCCCCCTGCTGCCTCTGCCTGGGCCACAAAGCAGGCCAACTGTGCTTTGCTTGTTCTGACTCAGACCTTCCCCGAGACCCTTTCAGGGCCCCTGTTTTCCCTGTCAGGTGATGCCTTTGTCTGAGGTCTGGCCTGTACAGGGTGAGGGGTCCCTGGTATGGAAAGACGTGGAGACCTCATCCTGGGGACCTGTGGGGGCAGCATGGGTAGGGTTGGGCTCTCTAGAGTCTAGGACCCACAGGCACGCAGACCCATCTTTCTTGGTGGGGGGGTGTCCTTGATCAGCAGGTGACACAGGGAGCAGGAACTGGCACCTGTCCAGACAGCTGGGATGCCCAAGGTTTCCCCCCACGATGAGCCCCATTGTGAGAAAACTCTAGGAACAGCTAGGGGGAGTTCAGGTATTCAAGACAGAATTTCCTCTCAACTCTGGCTGGTGGCAGGGCTCACATGTCTTGTGCCCCACCCCAGCCCAGCCCATATGTTTTCCTCTGAGGCCCCTTCCCTACCTGAAAGCCACAGAGTGGTGATGGCCCAGCCTAGACACTGAGCCAGAGATCTGAGTAGGCCAAGGCTCCAGCACTGGGTCCCCTCTCTGAACAACTACAACTCCAGCAAGAAACACCTGTGTTGTTGAGAGAATAGGCCCCAGCCAGCCCTGCCTGGCCCCTCTCTGGAGAACTGGGCCCCCATAGTCTAGCCTAGGCCCAACCAGACCCCTGGCTGGGAAACGTGGTTTCCTGAGGCTGTGGTCGATCCAGGGTCTTGGGTTGCTGTCTAAGGGCTCATCTTTGGGTCCCCCCAGCAGGTTATGACCCCTCTTGGTCTGGGGTCCCCATGTCCTTGGCTATAGAGGGTACTGACTGCTGGGCACACTCAGCTGGTGGGGCAGCTGGGGCAAGGGAAGGGTGAAGCCTATGGCAGGCCACTCCCAGGGAGCAAAACTGGGGCTGAGCCTGGTGGTCTGTGGGACCTGTCCCTCAGGGGAATCTGGGAGTGGCAGACCAACCCCTCCCACAGGCCTGGCTCCATCCTCAGAATCCAAGCACGGAGACTGGGGTGGTTGGCACAGAGGAGCTGAGTTTCTTCCTGGTCCCAGCCACCCAGATTTCCACGCGTCTCCTCTTCCCTGGCCAGGAGCAGGGCGAACAGAGAGAAGAGGGGCACTGAGGACCACAGAGGGGAGTAGGGTGGGAAGAGGCTGGGCAACCGGGGCAGGAGGATGGTCCTGGGGGTGCTTTAAGAAAAGACCGGGCATGGCTGGGCGCAGTGGCTCACACCTGTAATCCCAGCAATTTGGGAGGCCAAAGTGGCAGATCACCTGAGGTCAGGAGTTCTAGTTCCAGCCTGGCCAACATGATGCAAACCCATCTCTACTAAAAATACAAAAAATTAGCCGGGCGTGGTGGCGAACACCTGTAATCCCAGCTATTCAGGAAGCTGAGGGAGGAGAATTGCTTGAACCTGGGAGGTGGAGGTTGCAGTGAATCCAGATTGCCACACTGCACTCCAGTCTGATGACTGAGCAAGACTCTGTTTCAAAGAAAAAAGAAAAGAGGCCAGGTGCAGTGGCTCATGCCTATAATCTCAGCACTTTGGGAGGCCGAGCTGGGCAAATCACCTGAAGTCAGGAGTTTGAGGCTAGCCTAACCAACATGGTTAGTCTCTACTAAAAATATAAAAATTAGCTGGGCATGGTGGCAGACGCCTGTAATCCCAGCTACTGGGGAGGCTGAGGTAGGAGAATTGCTTGAACCCAGAGGTAGAGGTGGCAGTGAGCCGAGATCACTCCACTGCACTTCAGCCTGGGGAACAGAGCGAGATTCAGTCTCAGAAAAAAAAAAAAAAAGAAACGACAAGGCAGAGGGGTGCGGGTATACTACAGGCCTCAGTTTCCCCTCAAGGACTGTGAGGAGTCCACCTGTCAGTGGTGGGGGAGGGCAGCTGCCACCCTCTGTGGCAGCATTGCCCCTCTGTGCTCTCTACTGCTGTCCTGGGCAATCCGGACCTGTCCAGGGCTGGGCCAGCCAGGGCTGCTGCTTGAGCCCAGAGACTTCCCTGTGAGCTAAGACCATGACTAAGGTGGGGGCGGGGGTGCTACACAGTAGGTGCGCAGGCAGGTTGTGGCTGATTGAATGCATTCCTCTGGGTGGCAGGAACTAGGTTTCCCCAAGTTAGTCTGGGGGTGCTGAAGCCAGGCAGGACAGAGTGTGAAGTCTGGATTTATGCCTCTCCCCAATCCCTTCCTCACCCCTCCTCTGTCGCTCATCCCTCCATATAGGTTGGTCCCTGCTCCTTCTGGCAGCAAACACGAGCTTTGCAGAAACTTGTCCTCAGATTAAAGCTTAAACTGCTGTCTCAGGAGATGGGGGCAGGGAGGCCAACCTGGTGGGCCATGTGTCCGGGGTATATGGGAGCCAGGGAGGAAGCCTCTCTCCCCACCTCAGAATTCCAGGTCAGGCCCAGTGGGTGGGCTTCCAGGAAAGGAGAAGGGAACGTGGCCAAGTCTGAAGGTACCCGGCCGGCAGCAGCTCCCACGCTCTAGGCGATCCCTGCTCTCTCCTGGATACCCACAGCCTCCTTTCTGGCAACCCAGTAGCCAGGGGATCTTTTAAAACCTGAAATCGGACTATGGCATGCCCCATCACCCTCAAGACAGCTCTTGTTCTTTCTTCTTTCAGAGGTTGCACCCCAACATTCCAGGGGGTCCTAGCCTGGAATCTCCAACAAGGTCATCCAGGCCCTTACTCCTCAAGGCCTTGGCATTCCCCTCCATTAAATGGGTACACAATGATGTTCTGGCCAAGGTGAGCCTGAGGCCTAATTCTTCCCAGGAGTTCACAGATAGCCAGTGAGCCTCCAATCCCTGGGTGAAGGGTCAGAGGTCAGGAATGGCCAAGGCCCCCACTCTGCCCAGTTATGTTTGAAAATCAAATCCTAGGACAGGCCGGCACCAAAACTTCAAGATAGGAGCACAGGCTTGGTCTCACTGCCCTGCCAACCACAGCACAGGGAGCAAAGGGGTTCATCTTTCTAGATGGAGTGCTTAGGAGCAAGCACAAGGCTGGCCAGGGCAGGCCTGGCTCCCACCCACCTGGCACCGGCCCTGCTTCCCCGACCTTCCTTCAAGGCACTGAAGCTGTGTGCTGTAAAGAGGAGATTCTCTGGAGGGAGCATTCCTCACTGGCCAGCCCCGGCACTGCTGTGCACAGAGGTCTTGCTTGTGAAGCCTCTCCAGTTCCTGGCTGGAGGAAGCCGGAGACCAAATAGGATGCTCTGGGCTCAGCTCTCTGGTCTGGGTGCAGGGACAGGGATCTCATATCACAACTCCTCCTTGGGCATGACCTGGAACCAGGCTTAGGGAGGAAGGCCAGGATGGCAGGGTGCCCAGTGTCTGCCCACCAGCCCCTCCCCTGTTCTGAGGGGCTGCCTTCATCTAGGCCCCACTCCCCTGCTGGGAGTGAGGAACTAGGGAAGGTCACACCACCACTGTCACGGAACGGACATTCCCCAGTCGTTTGGAACTAAGTAAGTCCAGATCCCAGCTTGCAGTCCTGGCTGCAGGACCCTCCTCAGGCCCCCCTCCCCCAGGACTGTGGCCACAGAGACACATGGAGGGAGTGTGTGCAGCAGATGCAGGCCTGGGAGGCAGCCGGAAACCTCCCAGGATCAGACCCTATCACTGTCAGCTTTGTCAGGGAGCTGCCTAGGTCTCTCCTAGACCTGAGGAACACCTCTGCCTAAGGAACTAGGCCTGCCCCTGGAGAGTTCACAGTTAAAGCTGCAATGCCTTTTAAGTTAAAACGGAGTCTATCATGAGTCCTTGCTGCTCACTTAAGACGCTCTCTCCTCTGTGCACCTTTTCAGCAGCACGGGGAAACAGCAAGTGGGCGCCTCTCCATGCCCCATCCTCAGCTCCAGGCAAGGGTGAAAGGGGAAGGCAGCTCACAGCCCCACTGAGTATTCATTCAAGCCACATCGAGTTATTTATTCAACACCTACCAGTCATCAGTCTCCATTCTGGGTGCTGGAGACGGAGCAATAGATAAAACAGACAACGATCGCCGCAATCTTGGCTGGCAGTTTAGCATGAAAATAAGTAAATCACATCGTATGTTGGGATAGGAAAAAGAGGGAAGGTAAGGGAAGAAAAAGAGAGGGACAGTAAGGGGAGATGGAGACTGCTGGAGACGGTGGAGGTCAAGACGGGCATCGCTAAGGAGGTAATATCTGAGCAAAGGCCCAAAGGAGGGGAGGGAGAGGCCATGAAGGTGTCTGTGGGCCCAGTATCCAGGCCAAGGAAACAGTTGCTGCAGGCCCTGAGGCTGCAGTGTGCCTGGAATGAGAGGAAGAGTGAGGAGGACATGAGTAAGAGAGGTAGTGAAGAGGTGGGCGAGGTGGGGGAGGGAGGGTGACGACCACTGCAAGGATTTGGCTTTATTATTTTTGTTTTTGTTTGAGATGGAGTCTCACTCTGTGGTCCAGGCTGGAGTAGCCTCAGCCTCCAGAGTAGCAGGGGCCACAGGTACATAACACCACACCCACCTAGTTTTTTGCAGTTTTTGTTTTGCTTTGTTTTTGAGACGGAGTCTTGCTCTGTAGCCCAGGCTGGAGTGCAGTGGTGCAATCTTGGCTCACTGCAACCTCTGCCCCCCCGGGTTCAAGTGATTCTCATGCTTCAGCCTCCTGAGTAGCTGGGATACAGGCACGCACCACCACACCCAGCTAATTTTTGTACTTTTTGGTAGAGATGGGGTTTTACCATGTTGGCCAGGCTGCTCTTGAACTCCTGACTTCAGGTGATCTGCCCGCCTTGGCCTCCAAAAGTGCTGGGATTACAGGTGTGAACCACCGTGCTAAGGATTTGGCTTTGACTCTCAGCAAAGTAGGAGCCATGGAGAGCAATGAGGAAGACAGAGGCAGGACTTGGCTTCCATCTCAGCAGGGCCCCTCTGCTGGCCCAGGAGGTGAGAAGTGGCCACCTGATATTTTATGTATTTTGAGGGTGAAATTTAACGTACTTGCTGATGGTTTGGGTGTGGATGAGAGAGAAAGAGAGAGTCCAGGCTGAAGGCTAGAGCCGCCCCTGCTGAGCTGAAGCGAGCTGGGAGGTTGCTAGTGTGGGCCCCTGTTTGAGGTCCTGATGCAAGGTGTGTTCCACACAGGCAGGGTCTCCTCACCAGGTCCTCTCCCCCTCCCCCCACCACTTTCATGGCTGGGGCTGCCCAATCATTACTGACCTTGGGCCTAGGTACCCAGAGACAAAGCCCCCGCCAGTGCTCCCACCCTGATTCTTACAGGGGAGGCCTGTCCACAGCCAGATACAGCCTGAGCTCTAGGCCCAGGACTGGGCTTCCCAGTAGGGGCTGGGCAGGCCCAAGGGAGTGAGGGATGGCTGTCTGGCCTCTGTCTAAACAGAATGTGCTCAGAGTGGCTGATGGTCACAGGTCACTTCGAAGCCAGCCGAGCTTAGGCCAACTCAACCCTACCTCCCTTACTGTCCAACACACACACAGACACATGCACAGACACACACGTGCACAAACACACACATAGACACACACATACAGACACACATGCATAGACACGCAGAATGAGGGGTGTGGGGTAACAGGCAAAGATCTCAGTGCCCCCGTCCCTTTCTCTACTACATGCCCTGAACTCACATGGAAGCAGTTGCTGATAGATTCATGTGGGGCCCACTGGGAGAACACAAAGAGGTCTGGGAACCCAGGGCAGGATCTTTCAGTGTCTGAAAAGGGGTGAGGGACCTGCAGGGGCCCAAGGAAGCTCCTGACCCAGCTATGAGGACTGGCTTCCTGGGAGATGATGCCTGTCCGGAGGTCTGAAGGATCTAGAAGGAAACAGGAAAGCCATTCCAGGTACAGGGGGATAGCATGTACAAAGGCCCAGAGATGAGAGTGTCGAGCTCCTGGAAGAGGCTTGGGATGCCTGAGGGGCCCAGTGTGGGAGGAGGATGAAGAAGGGAGGCTGAGCCTGTGCCGAAAGGGGCAGTGTCTATTGGTGACGAGGCCCAGGCCTAGAGGAAACACAGGGCTTAGACTGGCACTGAAGTCCTGGAAGAACTTTCATGGTAGAGAGAACAACAGCAGAGAAGACTTGGAGACAGCTCTGGGGAGCAGCCAGGTAGGTGGGTCATTCCAGCTTTTGATCGGCTCAGAGCCAGCCCCTGGGACAGGCCGGGCAGGAGAAGGCTGAACACGGAACCTCATCCTGGCCCTGGGCCACAGTGAGTCCCTATGGCCTGCCCTCTCCGGGTGCTGCCCCAAGCGCCCCCTCCCCAGCTCCCTTCCGAACACTCCCCCTCCCTGGGATCCAGTTCCGGGTGGGTGGGGGCTGGGCCAGAGAGCAGGCAGCGGCGCCTGGGGCAGGGGAGATGAGAAAACCAGAAAGCGAGGAAACCTGAGCCAGCTGGGCGGGCCGGGGCCTGCTCAGCCTGCCAGGCCCGGGGAACAGGTTCCCCCCTAAGACTGGGGCAGGGGAGCAGGGGAGGGAGTGCCGCTGTGGCTGCCACCTTCATCCAGGGGGAATGGAGGGTCTCTGAGGCCCAGGCCCTCCAAGGCCAGCCTCCGTGTGCAGAGACCAGGAAGGCAGGCCCCAGTGCCCCGCCAGGCTTCCCTCTCCCCACCTGAGGTGAGCCAGGCTGCAGATCAGTCCCCATGTGTCCTGGAAGAGTGGGAAGGAAGAGAAACAGGCACAACCACCGCCAGAAACAAAGTCTAAGCCAGGGTGAAGGGCAGGGAGTATCTGTGGGAGGAAGCCTTCAATGTTTTCCTGTATGTGACTAGCACCATCATCCAGGTCGGGACTGGGTCAATGACTTCCCAGCTGTAATCCTCACTGTTAGCTTGGTCACCCCTCAGAAGCTCCAGGAGGCCTCACCGTGAGCCCAAGTCTACAAAGTCCACCCTGAAGCTGGGCCAGGCTGGGGAACCTCTGTCCTCCTGAATTCACCCAGATCTTCTCCCAGTAGTTGTTATGTGAGTGCAGTGTCTCCCAGGCACTAGGAACCCATCTGGGAAGGAGGAGGAGGCTGCCCCAGGAGGGGATTCCAGAGGGGGATTCAGTGCAGGAGCCGGACCTGGCCTAACCATCTGTGTCTGCACACACCCCTTCACCTGTGTGACCAGACTAGCACCAGGGTGGGCCATGGGGGAGGCTGAATGAGACCCAGGCCTAAGATCTGAGCGTCCTACCTGACAGGAGGAGGCCAGGCTGGTGGGAAGCCAGCTTGGTTGTCTCCCTTCAGATGACCCCACAGGGCATGCTGGGTGGCACTCAGTTGCAGTTAGAACAGCAGAGAGGAGGAGAAAAGGATTCTGGGTGGCAAGGAGAGCACAGGGTGGGGGCAGCCAGTCCAGAGGAGCTAGGGGTAGGGCAGGGAGTTGACTCCCTAACTCTTGGCTTCTTGGCTGTGTTCCCTCTCTGATCTGGTGCTACAGGGATTTGTTCTCTTATTCATTTGATAAAGGCGCGTGGAGTTTCATGAGCACCACGTTGGATTCCAGCAGGCATCGCCAGCTCCTGAGCACTACCAGGGTTTCAGTCCCTTGGCTCCACGTGGGCCCTGCAGCCTGGCCATCCTCTCCTGCAGCTTTCTCACAGCCACTGAAAATGCCTTCTCCAGGCACCACAGCCTGGTGGCTCCAGGCCTCTCCCCACTTCCCCACTCTCCTCCCTCTTCCTCAACTCTACAATGGGAGCAACAGGGCCTGCTTCTCAGCCCAACTGTGAAGCACCTGGGGGTGAATAACCACAAAACTTGCTGGCATGTGGAGCCTCCCAACCTGGTATCCAGGGCTGGTTCCGAAGGGTCTCTGGACTCCTGAAATGGAAGACAAAATTGTGAAAAGCTATACACTATTCCCCTGAATAATATAATATACCTTGGAGATATGGCAGGTTTGGTTCCAGCCCACCACAACAAAGCAAACATTGTAATAAAGCAACTCACAAATTTTTTGGTTTCCCAGTGCATATAAAAGCCTCGTGTTTACATTATACTGTAGTCTATTAAGTGTGCAATAGCATTATGTCTAAAAAATGTGCATACCTTAATTAAAAAATACTTTATTGCTAAAAAATGCTAACGAAGTGAACACATGCTGTTGGAAAAATGGTGCTGATAGACTTGCTCGACACAGGTTGCCACAAACCTTCAACTGCAAAAAACACAATATCTGCAAAATTCAATAAACCACAATAAAATGAGGTCTGCCGATATGTATATGCACATACACACACAAACTATAATAACAACATATTATAATGATACAAAATGCTTAGCCCAGCACTGACGCAGAGCAAGGGCTCAGTGTGGATTCACTGCTGAAATAACAATTTTTTTTGGTATGATTATTCAGCCCTCTCAAAATGCTTAGGAAGGAATTGGCATCCCACCCCGTGTAGCCAGGCTCAATTCTAGCTCTTTGCCCTCTTCATGGACCCCATTCACTGGTCCCCCTGCCATTGAAGGCCTCTGTGTGCTGGGTCTATTCTATGTGTCTGAATGGAGCTTCATGAACAGGTCAATTGAGCCTCTTTTTCTTCCCAACCCAGTACCCTGGAGTCTCTGGCAAGTCCTGACAGCTCTTTCTAGGTGACCAGCATGATGCTGATGATGCTGTGGGTAGTGACAGAAGTGGCCAGGCTATGAGGGGACCATGGAGGCTGTGAGAGGATGGAAGGGATGGTGTTGGAAGCCATAGGGATGGTGGCCTAAGCCACACTGATGATGGTGGTGCAGTGGTGGTAACCACAGGGGTGACCCTGGTACAGATGAGTGGGGATGAGGAGAGATGATTTTCACAGTGTTTTCTTTTTTCAGCAGCTGTGTTGTTACAAAATCCTTATTGGATTCTGACTTCCATGGCCACCATCCTGCTTCTTTTTTTTTTTTTTTGAGATGGAGTTTCACTCTTGTTGCCCAGGCCAGAGTGCAATGGTGTGCTCTCAGCTCACTGCAACCTCCCTTTCCTGGGTTCAAGTGAGTCTCCTGCCTCAGCCTCCTGAGTAGCTGGGATTACAGGTGCCCACCACCATGCCCGGCTAATTTTTGTATTTCTAGTAGAGACGGGTTTTCACCATCTTGGCCAGGCTGGTCTCGAACTCCTGACCTTGTGATCCACCCGCCTCAGCCTCCCAAAGTTCTGGGATTACAGGTGTGAACCATTGAGCCTGGCCTGTCACAGTGTTTTCAATGAGGCATGACAAAGGGGAGAGGTGCAGAACCCCAGGCTGGTGTTTGCTAACCTCAAATGCCCAGGCTCTGCTTGGAGCTTGAGGCAACACTCCAAGTCCTGAGTCAGGAGACCCTCAGCAGGATCCCTAGTGCCCGCCCCACCCTGCACTTGCAGTCAACCAGTCAATGGGTCAGAGGGAGAGAGATCGTTTCCTGGAGGTCTTGCTAGCCACAAAGAGAAGGGGGAGGAAGAAGAGGGCAGAGAGGAGGAGTGAGAAGAAAAAGAGAAAGGAGGAAGAGGGGAAAAAGCAGGAAGAAGGAGGAGGGAGATGAGAAGGAAAAGCATGGGATGGGGGAAGAGGAGGGAGAGGAGGAGAGGGCAGAGAAGGAAAAATCTGGGAGAAGGAAGGAGAAGGAGGAAAAGGAGGGAGATGGAAAAGAGGGAGAAGAGGAGAGAGGAAGAGGGAGACGAGAGGGGAGAAGGAAGGAGAGGCAGAGGGAGAAGAGGAGGAGAAAGGAGAGAGGAGAAAGGGGAGGGAACAGAAGACAGAGGAGGAAGGAGAGGACAAAGGGCCAATGCCCCTAGGGGCCTCAGCAGAGTGCCTGGGGCAGGGCTGAGAAGTGGTCCTGGCTGGTGAGGCCATGACCTTAGTAAGTTGGATTGGGCAGAGGGTCCCTTCCTGGGGTCAAGGTAGGCCCTTCTCAGTTGCTGAGCCCTTGACTTATCACCAGGCCATTTGAAAGCGAGTGTCCCCTTGAGGAGAGAAGGTGCTGGCTCATCTGGCTTCTCTAGGGTATGGAACTATAATGGGAGAGTCTGTGGGAGCTGCTGGCTCAAAACAGCGCTGGCGATTGAGGTGATCACAGGAGTCGTTGAATGGTTGGAGAGAGCTGTGTGGCTGGGCTGCCCCGACCTAGCCTAGGCTAGAGGCTGCGGCCCCCGGGAAGGTCTGGCGGTGCTAGCCGTCCCAGGGGCTGCACCGCCACCTGCTGAGCAGCCCAGGCAGTCAGAGGTCCTGCGCCGCGGGGCCCACGCACGGGACCAGGGGCGTGGCCGGCGGCGAGTGGGGATGAGGGACGCGGACAGGGCTGCGCAGGTGAGCGCAGACTCATTGCTCCCCGGCGCGCCTGCCCTTCTCGCCAGGGAGTTGAGTGCCCGGGTAAACACCAGGCGCGATGTGTGCGGTGTATCCACAGAGACAAAGCCAGGGCGGGGCGGGGGCGCCGCCCGCGAAGCGGGGCGGAGGCGCGGGGCGCACTAGCGTCCCCCGGCTCGGGGTGCCCACCGCCTGGGAACCCTGAGCCCGGCCCGCGGACAGGTGGAGCGGGGGCGGGGCGGTGGCTGGGCGGGTCCCGCCCCGGGGGTGGGGCTGGGCGGGCCGGGCGGGGCGGGGCTGCGCTATGCAAATGTAGCCCACGGGCGGCCAATTGCCGGCGCTCCCCGCGCAGCTCTGAGCGCCCCGTCCCGCCGGCGGCCGCGAGACCAGAGCGAGTGAACGAAGCGCGGCGGTCCGGAGAGCCCCGAGCGCAGCGCAGGGCCAGGGCACGCCGCAAGGAACCGTGCAGCCCAGCGCGGCCGTCCGGCCCCGGTCCAGCAGCCAGGAGATCGCAGCGCTTCGAAGCCGAGCGCGCGCCACCGCCCGCGCCCCGCGCTGGGGAATGCGCCCTCGGCGCGCCGGCCAGGGGGCGCCCGCAGCCCGCCACAGGGGAGGCGGCCTCGAGCGCCCCTGAGCCTTCCCATGGCCCGGGCTGGGGCCCGGGCCCTAGGCTGCTAACGCGCCCGAAGCCCGCGGAACCGGTTAAGCCGCGGCTGCGGCGCCAATCCCGGCTGAGGCGCAGCGGCAAGAGGTCGCGGGCAGGGCTATGGCCCCGGGAGGGCGCTAGCGCGGACTGGCCCTACGGGAGCCGCTCTGTGCCGCCGCCGCTGCCGCCGCCGCCGCCGCCGCCGCCGCCGGGGCGCCCAGGCCCCGCCGCCGCGGAAGAGGTGAGTGCAGCGGGAACCGGGAGGGAGCGGGCAGGCGGCCGGGCCACCCCGCTATCCCTCTGGGACCCGCCGCACTGCAACTCCGCGGAAGTGTCCGGGGAGCGGAGCTCATCGCGCCGAGGGGCTGCCCGCGGACACAGGGGCGACAAGACTGGGGTGGGATTCCTACCTGTCCTGGCGGCCCAGACCCCTTACCTCCTGGGCGGCGGATGGATGTGTGGATGATGTGGCCTGCGGGGTCACCAGTGTGCAAAGCAACTTTTTCCTGCAAGGTTCTGGGTGGGTGCTCTCATACACCCCCACCTTCACGCTTCTGGAGCAGGAGTTCCGATCCCCCTTCTCCCGCCTCAGCTCTTTCTCCCATTAACTCCTGAGGCAGCTCTCTTCCCCATAGGTGCGCCTGCCCTGCCTCAGTGTCCCTAATTGAGGACTGGTCAGCCCGAAGGGAAGCGCTGTACTGCCAGTCCCCACATGGGGGGTCTCCCAGATCAGCAGGGTGGGAGGACCACCAGTCCCGAGGCATTTCTCCTAGCATTGTGCCAGCCGCGTGACCCCCAGCTGCCACCTTGGGTTTGCTTTACAGAAGAGTCCTGCCTGAATTAGGGGCATGGCTGTATGGAGGGTGTAGGTGAGGTTGGAGAGCCTGCAGTAAAGCCCTAGTTTGAACCAGGGGTCCCAGTGAAGTGGGCTTGCTCCAGCAGATGGGACAGGAGGGTATTAAAGTGGCCTAGGAATGAGGCAGTGCTGGCAGGAGTTGGCTGAAGCTGGGGCTGGGGGCCCCGCTGGATAAATAACTTCTAATTCTTGAGATAGCTGTGTTTTGTCACCAGCACATTACTGCTTGGGGGAGGTAACGGGGTGGGGGGAGGTGTGGGGGTGGGGTGGGGTGGCAGGACACCAACCAAAGACACCAGTATGTCCACCCTGAAGCTGGGCCAGGTTGGGGACCTCTGTCCTCCTCAGTTCACCCAGGTCATCTCCCAGTAGTTATTATCCTAGTGCAGAGAAGGGAAAACTGCACCCAGAGGTTGGGAGCCTCATCTCAGCCAGGGGGTTGGATGGAGCTGAGGGCTGGCTCTCCAGGCTACCCAGGGGGTGTGCCAGGACCCAGTAGGGTATAGTGTCTAGGCAGGCGGGGGCACAGGCACGCCTACTCCTGCCTACTCCTGCCGCTCCCCCCTCAGCTCCAAAGGAGCCAGGCCCGGAAGTGGGGAGGTGGGGGCTGGAGAGAAAGCGGGGGGCCAGAGAGAAGGCGGCAGCCCAGCCTCAGCCCCTTGCTGCTCAGCCTTCCTTGGGGGGAGGATGGAGCCAGGCTCAGGTGACCTTGACTGGGAAACCCTGGCCACAAAAGGGGGGTTTCAGTCCCAGCTATGCTCGGGTGGCTCTGCTTCCTGGTCCTTGAGGTGTTGGGGGATGGGGAAGCTGAGGAGCCAAGAAGGCGTCAGAGCTCTTATTGAAGGGGGGAGGGAATCTGAGGGGCTAGGGAGCTGGTGGGGTGCTGTTGATAATCTCCCCATGTTCCCCTATAGCCCTGTTCCTGCCTCCCTTCCATCCAGGCAGTCCTCAGCTCAGAGGAGCCAACCTCCCTTCCTGGAGGCAGGCTGTCCACCCCCACCCCCAACTCCAAGCCTGGGAGGTCTGGATCCGGCTGGACAGTTTGACCACCTGGTCCCCTGTCCCGCCCCAGGTGCCTCTGGACTCCTTCCTCTGGCCGCCCCTTCCCTGCACCCCTTGCCAGCCCCAGCTCCTCGTTTCTTTGTTCCGAGCGTCTCTCCTCCGTCCCTCCCTCTCTCCTCCCTCTCTCCTCCTCCCTCCCGCCTGCTTCCCTCCCTTGCTCCCTCCCACCAACCTTCCTTCCCTCCTTCCCTGCTTTCCTCCTGGTGGGCTCCCAGGTGGCGGTGGCTGTTCCTCCTGTCTACCCACCTGGGCTTGGTGTGACTTGGGGGGCTTTTCTGGGGCTGGGGCTGGATGACAGTCATCTCGGGCCGGCAGAGGGGAAGGCACTGTGGGAATGCCTTCCCTTTCCCTCTCTGTCCTTCTCCTTTTCTTCCTTCCCTCTCCTTCTTTCCCCCACCTGCCAGGCTGCCAAAGAGGGAGCCTGGACTTGAAACTGAGGCCCCAGCAGACTTGAGCACCCCCCCCATTTACCTCTTTAAAGGGCCAAAGCATTTGGGTGGGAGGTCCCTGTAGAGGCCCAGTAGAAAGACTCCCCACCTACCTGGACACACCTGACTCCAACCCTGTCCTTGGTGACACTGACTTTGTCACCATGAACATGGATGAAAGAAAAAATTAGGTCATGGAGAGGGGGAGGTGGGAGGCAGGTTGACACTAGCCCCCTGATCCATAGTATCGAAGCTCTCCAAGGGACTCAGCCTGCATCTTGCACCAGGACAGTATCTCCCAGCTCCCCTGAGCCCCACCCCACTAGCAGGTCAAGTTCTTGAGCAAACTCATGCTTGTGAGGACGTGTGTGGGCCTGCAAGTGTGAATGTGTGCATATCTACAACTGTTAGCAGGGGCCTCCCAGGTGTACCTTGAGGGTGACGGTGGCTGCACAGCCCTTTCTCCCACCTGCCCCCCTTCTCGGAGCCTGCCATTCAGTCAGCACTAGCTTTGTGCGGCTCAGACCTGGGGAGGGGCTGGTTCTGATTCCCCCCTCCCCCAGCCAGCCTCCCCAGGAGGAAGCATCTGTGATGGGGGATCTGGAAGGACCATGAGTGGTGTGCCAGGTCCTCAGGAGAGAACATTCACATAGAGGGCACCGCATAAGGAGTGGGCCAGGAGGCTGAAGCTATACTTCTTGTCTGAGGACCTATGAGTGGTTTTCCTTGGCAGGAGAGGCAAAGGCTAGGGGAGGTGTGTCTAGGGATGTCATCAGGGTCTGGCGAGTGGGGCCTAAGAGCCTGGGCCTCGCCTCAGCATTGAGCAGCCGTGTCAGGGGAGTCCCAGGCCATAGTACTGCCAACCCCCATCCCAGCATCCTAGAGATGGGCCTGGGCTCCTGCCTGCCATGGAAGAAGGGAGTGGACAGGGCAGATCTGGGGGATGGGGCTCACATTTGCAGTCTCAATGCCCCACCCGCAGTGCATCCGGCTGGGGGGGTGGTAGGAGTTGGCGCTGGTTTGTGCCGGGAGGGAGCAATATGTTCTGACAACTGGTGCTGGGCTGCGTTTACCCAACAGCCAGCCTGCCTGGGGAGACAATATTTGAAAAACACGGTATTGAAACTTGGACCTGCTGAGGATGTGGGGGGTTCTGAAGGGGGCAATACCACTGACCCAGATCCAGCCCCAGGCCTGCTGGTCATCCTAGCTTCCCTTCTTTGCCCTCTAGAGGCAGAGCTGGAAGTCTTCCCTGGCAGGAAGTCCTTCTGCCTGTCTGACCTGGGTCTCTCCTGCTTTGATTTTAGTAAAAGTGGACCCTGCTATTCTCCGCCTTTCCTTTTCTGACTGGTGTTCCCTCCCTTCCATCTTGGGCTGTCTGCATGTGTCTCATTCATTCCTACACTCTCTCCAGTGCTTTCCCTCTACTGCAATAATCAGGTCCAGGTTTCTCTATACTGGGAGAAGACCTGTGGCTAGAGCAGGCAGGGGTGCAACCCATCTGTTGCCCCATTTCTCCAGGTGGGAAGGAGAAGGAGTAACCCACCTTGTTGGGCATGGATGCGGGGAGAATGCATGCTGGGAGCTGGAAAGGGACCTAAGATCATCTAGTTGGGCTGAGCCCTGTGAATGGAATTCAGCATGCTATGAGGGGTGGGATTTGAGTCTCTAGTAGCCCCTATCAGTTCTGGTGACCTCAGGCTGGGGTGCATTGGTAATGTCTCCCCAGACAAAGGCAGGCAAAGAATGTACATGAAGTTTGCATACAGGGGCATTCATGGCCCAGGCTGGGGGTGTAAGCATGGAGGTACCCATCAACCTCTTTGTTCACCTTGGGTAGAAACTGAACAGGGGAAATGTTGGTAGGGCAGGACTCCCCCATCTGCCTCACACATTCAATCTTGGTTCCCCTTCCCAGGTGTCTAGAGAGTGGAGCCTGCTTCCTGGGCCCTAGGCCCCTCCCACAATGCTTGTCGCCGGTCTTCTCCTCTGGGCTTCCCTACTGACTGGGGCCTGGCCAGCCTTTCCCATCCAGGATCACCTCCCGGCCACGCCCCGAGTCAGGCTTTCATTCAAAGGTAAGAAGCTGTCTTGTTCTTCCCCAGAAATCATACTCTCTTTACAATAGCACTTGGCTCTACTGCGCAAGAGAGAGGGCAGATCAGGACAAAACCAGGACAAAGCGTACGGCCACATGGGTTGCTCTGGATGTGTGGAGGTGAAGGGGTAATGGGGAGATGGTGACTTGCTGGGAAGGGCTGGAGAACTGAACCACTTAGACACTTAGCAAAAGGGTCCAGAGTCTGGGCATCTTCCAGAGTCAGACTGGGTTCCTGGGCTGGGTGGCCTGGGGTCTATAAGGCATGTCTATCTGTATGATAATTGGAGAGGTGGCAATGTCACTCCTTCCAAACTTGCGTCTGCTGTCGCCCCTTCTGGCCACTGCTATGCCTCTGATCCAGCCGTGAGCACCCCCTGGGGTGGAAGGTCAGGCAGTTGGGCAGACACTGGAGTCTCTGGAAGCTGGAAGAGTAGGACCTGCTCTCCTAGGGTGTGGGTGCTCGAGGAGCCTTCCTGTTGGTCTCCAACTGGGAAGGATTCCTAGAATCCGGGAGGGCACTGCCGGCTGTGACTGGCAGGGAGGCCGCTGGCGGGTTCAGGCAGAGCATGTGCTGCTGTGAGGGCCTGAGCTGCTGAGCTCCAGTGAGCCCTTTGATGGGAAGTTGTAGGGAGGTTTCAGGGATGGGCTAGGGTCTGCAGAGTGAAAGGCTGGTCCCCCACTCCATCACCTTTACTCTTAACCCATTGGGCAGGTGAACGCACACAATACACACGTGGGTGTACAAATGGCTCACTTGAGAGCCACTTCCTCAAGGGTGTGTGTGGTCTGAAGAGTCTACTCTGGGCCTGGGGTGGGGGGCAGTGGCCATGCTGGGGCCTGGGGGACATGGGGTCACTGGGAGTTCTCAGCCTTGACCCTCCTCTGGCCAGAGGTAACTTCATCCAGCCGCCTGCCCTGGGTGGGGCCGACTCAGCCCTGGCTGGCCAGATTCCCGGGCAGCCATATTGAGGTGAAAAGCTGGGCTGACCTTTCCTTCCTTAGGCTTGGCTGAGGCCCAGCCTCCACCTCACCATGTCCCCCAGCAGGGCCCCTCCCCTGGCCTCATCCCACCCCTGCCCCTTGATGGGAGGAGTAGGGGAGTAAGCTGCTGATCATCGGCTCTTCCCAGTCATCCAGCTCCTGGAAATTCTGAGGCTGTGCCTGGAAGGAGTCCCCTGCAGGGCCTGAGAAATGGGCCGAGAAGAATTAATTGGTTTGGGCTGGAAAGCACACCCCTTCCCCGGGTCTGGGAAGGTGAGATATTTATTCTGCTGATACCTCCACCCTTCCCTGGTGGAATTCTGCGGAGCAGATTAATAAATCTTGAAGGGGCCAGTTCCCCTGACACCCTCCCTGGCCCAGGGTGCTGGCAGCAGGAGTAGAGTGTCTCCTTCCTTGACAGGGGAAGGGAGGGGTAGCTTGGTCTCCACACCCCTGGGACCTTGTGTCCACTCTGGGTATTGTTTTTGTCATCAGGCATGCAAGTAAGCAGAAGGGGTGAGACAGCGAGAGGTCTTCCGTTTGCTCCTTCTAAACCTCCCTCGACCTCCAGGGGCAAAGGCTTTTGTTCCTGTTTTCCAGAGAGAGAAACTGAGGCTCAGGCAAGGGTAGGGTCAAAGTCCGGCAGGAGGCAGAGACAAAGCCAGAAATAGAACCCTGGTGTTCTGGCCTTGCCGGCGCCCACATTGCATCGGGTCGATTCCTTCTCAATTAACTCTGAAGCTGACACCCGCAGTGACTAAAAGCTGAGCTCACTGGCAGCCAGCCTGGGTGCTGCCTGCCGTGGCGGCCTAGGGTGGGGCTGCAGCGTGCCTGGGGCCACCCATCCCGGGGCCTCTGTGCCTTTGCACAGGCAGGTTCCCCTGCCCTGAATGACCTTCCCTGTCTGGCCTGGCCTCGTGTCCTTGTTTTGTGCTTAGACATCACTTCCTACTATATGCCAGGCCCTGTGTTGAGTGCTGGGGACTCTGTGGTGAACAAGTTGGGGTGCTCACAGTCAAGCTTGTGGGAAAAGCAATGGATACCCAGTTGGTCAGGGCCACCTGGGAGCCCAGCACCTACTGTGTGCAACTACTGTGTACCAGGTCCTGTGCATCCCCCTGCACTGGGCAGTCTCAGCCTGGTGATGCACACATGAAGCGGCCCTGAGGGAGGAGCAGGCCCTCACCAAGTGTGTGTGGAGTGAGAATGGAGACCAGCACCTCAAGAAACTGGGCTCCCACCGTCTTCTTTCCAGGGTACACGTGGGTGGCATGGAGAGGGTTACTCTCAGAAGCACTGGTGGTCCCTGTGGCTCCATGTCATAGTTTTTTCATCTGTGCCTTACATGGACATGGCAGTTGATACCCCAGCCTCAGGGGCTCAGGCTGGGCACTCCCTGCCCTGCCCTGGGTCCTGCTGCAGTGGGGAGGTGCCGGTTCCCACCTGGGTAGGGCTGGACCCTCCAAGCTGGAGGTGCTGGCATAAGGGGCCACACTGCCCAGGGTAGATAAAGGAACAAAGGCAGGAACTGGGCCAGGCTTGAGTTTGCTGCCCGCCCATCCGCCTGGGCACCCCAGCCAGGTCTAGAGCCAGGAGGGTATGAGGGCCAAGTGGCCTAGGGTTCCCTCAGATTAGGGGGCCTCCTGTGGCCCATCTTCTGGGTTTCAGCAGCACAGCCAAGATCAGGCAGAAGTGAGGGTCAAAAGGAGAAGATTTCCAGGAGCAGGTGAGGTGTTTGTTTATCACTCACTCTTGAGAGAGTGGAGCCTGGGGCTGGAGCACCTGGACAGACCCTCCTTCCTTCACCCATCCGTGCCTGGACCTGGAGTCCCCTTCACCCCAGAATCACTGCCAAGCCTCAGAGAAAAAACTCTTCCTTCCCCCACCCTGAGATGACCCAGGCTGTGGGGCACCACCTCCCTCTGTGGCAGCAGCAGGGAGGTGTGAGGGCCCTGCCAGGCCCTTTGTTCAGCCTGGGGAGTGTTTACTTTTTCCCAGAAAGCCACCCCATGACACACTGCTGCTGCCTGGGCTGGCTTTGGCCAGGGATTGGGGCCAGGAGGTGTTTGGTGCGGTAGAAGGATCCTGTGATGACATGAGACAGTTGTGCTGCTAGGGAAGCTGAGGCAGGAATAAGGAGAGGGAGTGGAAGGTCACCCTGCCAGGGGAGGTCAGGAAAGATCAACATAATCAACATAGCAGTAGGGGCCCGAGAGGATAACCAAGCAGTGGTCCCTCCAAGGCCTGAGGAGGATCTGCCTGGGTTTCCTGTGAGGATGGAGGCTTGCGGGGGCCCAGCGACTTTCCAGCTCACTCAGGAGCAGGACTGAGATGGAGCCTGGCTCCACATGATGCCTGAGCTGTCCCAGGACTGAGAGTGGAGAGCAGGGATGGTGGAAGTGCTGGAGACACAGACCCTTCGCATGAGCTAGGAACAAGGGTCCAGCATCCTACAGTGCCGGCTAAGCCTTTCTAGCCTCGTTTCCCAAAGAAAGGGCTGGGGTTGCATTGGGCAGGCTCCCCATGCCGTCTGTCTGCTGAAGCAACAGAATTGGGGTTTGCTTATTTCCAGGCTGTAAATTCAGCCCTCCATCACTATAGCTTTCCACTGAGCAGAGTCCCTAGGAAGGCCTCTCATGTCAGAGATGGGAACACCACAGCCCAAGAGAGAAAAGGGCTCCTGTTCCAGAGCAGCCTGGAGTTTGGGCCCTCTGACTCCAGGGATAACTGGCTTGCTCAGAGGGGAGGGATGCTCTGCTGGTGAAGGGTGAATTGTTGGGTGGTGGTCACTGCCCGCCCACCCACTCGGCCGGACCTCTGAGCCTCTAGGGCCAATGGCCCAGAACAGTGCCACTGCTCACATCATTTGCATGTGGCATCAGAGGACCAAAGTTGCCAGATTTGGAGATGATGAGGTTGGAGGTTAGGAAGGGTCACAGCCTGTTAACTTTCCCCCAGGAGTTGGTGTGGGTTGAGGTGCCTGTAGCAAGCCTTGATGGGGCCTTAGCCCTCAGGCCTGGTGCAGGAGTGGGGGTGGGGCTGGGAGCTAGAGTACCTGCTCTTGCCCCCCAGGGGCTCCTTGGCCAGCCAGAGCAAGGCATGGGGCTTCAGTGGGGATGACGGGGAGGAGACCCAGGAGCTTTGAGGCCAGTGTGGCACCAGGGAGCCGGCCGGGGGTCAGATAGCTCTGGCAGCTACAGTGGGGGTCAGAGCTCACAAGCCAGGGAGGGGTGAGTGTTCCAGGGAGGGGTGAGGGAGGAAGGAAGACCCAAAGCATGAACTTGAGCCCAGATCCCTTGATCCCAGATCTGGGGTTTCAGTTTTCTGGAAATGGGAGCTGCCTTACTCCTGAGAGAAGACACAGAAGTGGCCACTTTAGAGTTGGGAGATCCTGGAAGCTGCCCATCCCCCTGCTGGCTAGGAATTGGCCTTTGGAGAGAATGGAGACAGGGTCCTCGTGCTTGCCCGAGAAGCTGCCTGACACCCTGCCTGGGTCAGCCAGGTCAGGGGCTGGGGCTTTTAGCTGTGGCCTTCCAGGTCCAGTGGAGCTTCAGATGGGACTGCCACTGGCTGGACCTCCGCAGCACAGGCCTTGTCTCTGGTTCCCTGGCATGATGCCCACCCTTCCCTCCCTGGCTCCAGCTTCCCTTGGCACTAAGCGAGGAGCTGGTGCATGCTCAAGGAGTAAATCATGTTCCTTGGCAGCCCCCTCTGCTTCGTAATCGTAAAGAATTTAAAGAGAAACCACCAAGATAAAAATCTCACCCTGGCCCATAGAGGCATCTTTCACCCTGCAGCTTGGGAGACAGTGAGCCTCAGAGTGGCTGTCTGCACCTGTGTGTATGCACCTCCAGCCCCTTGACCCCTCCAGAGGTGGTAATAGCTCAGAAGGTGGGCTTAGGGCCGTGGGTACGTGGTCCTTGACTCTTGGGAGACCTCCATCTCCTCACTCAGGAGAGTCGGGTGCTTACATTTGGTGTAATGCAGAAGTGCTGGTGTGGTTGAGCTGGCTGGTCCTGAAGGCAAAACCCAGTTCTACCGTGTTAGCTGTGTGAGTTCAGCCAAGTGGCTTAGCCTCTCTGAGCCCTGGTTTCCCCTGTGTAAGGTGGGAATGGCAGTGGCCCTGTGAAAGCAGCATTGTGAGGGCCCAGACTGTCTTGCTTGCATCCTGGCTATGGGTAGACCTTGCTTAGTAAATGTCATTCTGTGTTCCCACTGCCTTTTCTGGCAAATGGGAGTAAGAACAATACTGGCCTCATTGTGTTGTCAGTAGGATTAACTGTGTGAGTATGGTCACTGTGGAGGAAGTCTCAGTCACCAGGAGCGGTCCTGATGCTGGTGGGCAGGTGAGGGCGGGTCCAGGGGCGTGCCCCAAGGAATCCCGCACCATCTCACCCCTTCATCCAGAATTCTAACTTTTGGTAAGGGAGCTGGTATTTGGAAAGGACTCCAGGAAGGACCCTGAGCCTTGTGGGGTGGGTGGAGTAGGGTCAGGAGGAAGAAAATTCCTACCATGGGTATCTGGGCAGGCTTCATGGAGCGGGCTGCATTTTGAGCAGGAGAGGGGAGGTTGTCGGGGAGGGAAGAGCCAGAGCACCGGGAGGGTGCATGTGGTGTGGCACCTGGGGAAGAGGACAGGATGCTAGATGTAGTCTTGCTTTTGGGACAAGGATGTAGAGTTGTACTTTCTCTTTGTGGTTTTTAAGCTCTTTTTCCTCATGGCAGAGGTACTAAATATGTATCGTGGAAAAATTCCAGTGATAACGGATGCATTTGGCGGGAGTGATGCCTTGGAAGTAGCTCCCCGGAGAATGGCTCCAAGGCCTGGTTGGGATGCACAGTTGGCTGTAGTAACTCCTTCTGTGAATGTTGCTCTGGCTCCTGCAGTGTGTGCTAGGGGTGACCAGACCTGGGCTGCTCACTCAGGCATCTGCAGGGCTGGGCAGGAAGCATGTTTGCCTGGCTCAGCCTGGTGCTATCCTGGGAATCTGAGCCCTGCCTCAAGGAGCCCTGGGAACTTTGGAGAAGCAGAAAGGATTCCTGCTGCATTTTTCTTAGAAATAGCAAGAGGGCCTTTGCCAGAGGCCTGGATGCCAGAAGGCTACGGTCTGAATCCAAAGCCTAGCTCACGTGGGTTCCTGAGCTTGGCAGGCCTACAGCCCCCCAACCGGGCTGCTGGGCAGCCCCAGGGAGAGGGTGGAGGCCTCCTGGGCTCCAGTCCCTGACCACTGGTCCTGACCCAGCAAAGAATGGGGTCTGGGCAGTGGCTGCTGGCCTAGGATTGGGGGCTAGCCTGTGGGGGAGGGAGCGGGGCTCATCCAGGCTGATGGACTGGGCTGACTTCTGGCACTCTCATTGGGTGGAGGGGAGCACTGTCTATCTGGTGTATCTCTGCAGGGCAGAGACAGACCCAAAGCAACTGGCCCCTCCAGGGATCAGGAAGCCTCAGCTCCAGAGCCCCCTTCCCCCACTCTTCTTCCTTCCTTCCTCCCCGTACTCCCGCTTGCCTCCACCCCTCCCTTTACCACCCCTCTTGGCTTCCTACCCAGACACGCTCTTTCCTCGGACGTCTCTGTACCCAGCCAAGAGCCTTGTTCCTTCCCACTTGGGGCTCGGTGCTGATGCCCTCATTTCCCTCCTGTCAGAGTCCACTGCCTTGTGTGTCTGCTGTTCAGTTGCCTTCTAAGGGTCATACGATACAATTGGCAGAGTGGCTAGAATCTGAGGGCCCTTTGGGCTCCTGCAGCCCCAAGGCTGAGTGGGTAGCACTCCAGGGGGCCTCTCCTGGGGCTGCCTATACTGCCATTTTGATCAGCGCCTTCCTGGCCCGGGCCCCTGCAGAACCCTCGCCACCTGCCCTTGACTGGCTACTGGCTGAGTCCTGCTCGGCTCCTAACCCGCCTCACTGCATCCTCCAAGGCTGACCCCAAGCATGCACCTGTCTGGCCTATGCCTCAGTTTCCCCATCATAATGTTGGGGAGGGGCTAAGACTCTTTGGAACATCCTGAGGATCTCTGGGTAGGTGATGAGAAGGGGCTGCAGGGACCACAGGAATCCGAGAAGGCGGCAGAGATGGGGGCTGGGCCCAGGGCAGGAGGAGGGTCTTGACACCCACCAGCCTGTTGGTCCCATCCTGGCCTGTCCGTCTGGGTGATTTATCAGAGTAAATGAGCCATGGAGAGTTTGTTGTCTTTTGCAGTCATGGGGAGGAGGAGGTGGTGGAGGAAGGAGTGAGGGGTTTCCGGGCCAGGTCTGGAATGTGGGAGGAGGGGGTGGGTCCCTGGGGGGCCTGTGAAACTGGAGGCCCTCACTGAATGGCCTTTTCACTCTCCCCACCTGAGAAATGGATCAGTGCAGCCCTCCGCTTCAAAATGAGCCCCTCTTCCCACCCCCTTCACACTTTTTGGGGCACATTCCTGGGTTATCTGCTGGTCTGGTTACCTCCTCCCACTTCCTGCTCAGGGCCAGGTCTCTTGACCACACTGTCCTTCCAGAGCTGAGCTGGAGCCCTGACCAGCCCAGCTGGTAAATGACCAAATGTGTTCTCATAGGCAACCATGCCCACTGCTAAGTTCTATGTAGGACCTCTAGGCCTCTGGAACTACCAGCCCAGGCATAGGACGATCAGGCGCATGGGACCAAGGGGTAGGCAGGGGTCAGTGGAGGTGCCGAGGCCAGAGAGCCCCCATCTGCTGGGACAGAAGATCAGAAGTCATTGGGTGTCCTGAGGGGATGAAGTGTGGATCCCCTGGTTCTGTGCTGCCAAGTCAGGGAGTGATCCTGCTGCTCTGCCACTTCTGGCTTTTCCTGGTTTGAGGATGATCCGTGCTCTCAGCCTATCCTGTCCTGGGCGGAGTAGGTGCGCACTGGAGCGGAACGGGCGTGGGAACAGCATGCCTGGACCTGCTGGCCCCAGACCCTGCCCCCTGCCCCTAGCCTCCAGTTTCTGAAACGGGAGGGAAGTGTACAGCGGCGTTTTGGCCCAGCTGGGCTCCTACTCCTGTGTGGTGTTTACTGAACAGCTGGGATGTTTACAGTAGCCCTCGAGAAGGGGCCCCTCGTTCCAGGGGATTTCCCATCTTGAGGGTCCCACTGGGGCTCTTCTGACTTCACCAACTCCCTGCACCCCTTGGATAGATGTGTCAGGGATACAGGGACCATAACCATCTCCACCCTTGCCAGGGCCAGTGGCGCCTGCCCCCTGCACCCTCTTCTCTGGCCTTGGGTCCCTCTGCCCTGGAGGAGCCAACATGTCCCACCACATTCCCTAGAGTGGCAGCTCTAGGTGGTGAAATACAGTAATGTGGGTCCCCAGTTCAGACATTTAAATTAAATTCAATCAGAGCAGTTATTGAATAAAAACACGCGGCGTCATTTACATGTTAATTATGTTGAATGGACTACTAGACCATAATTAGTTGCTAATTGGGTAAGAGTGGCTGTAATTGGTTTTGTTGGCACCGACCTGGCTCACCTACCTGGGGAGAAGGGGGGGTTGGTGTGGGTGGCTCCTAGGCAGGTCCTCTGGGTCTCCAATCTGGAAGGCCTGGCCAGGGATGGTATGGGGGGCAGATCTCAAGGGGCTTAGGGTCAGAGGAACCTGGAACCTCTCCCCAGGGAGCGGGCAACTGGAGTCTGGCTTCTAGGGTTCCCATCCAGAGCATGGGGGGAAAAGGGACTGGGGGAGCTACCCCAGATCAGCAGTGACAGCCTCCCCGCCCAGCCCCATGTGGGACCTGGGATTGAATAAATGGTAAGTGCCCAAGAGTGGGTCTGTGGGAGCACAAGACAGGTGTCACTCGAGTGTGTCTCTGCACATGCTGGCCCCTGGGTTGGCCTGATTAGGGGTTGAGGTCTTGGCATTGGGGTGTAAGTGGGTGTGCCAAGCAGGGGGAAAGTACGTGCAAAGGCATCTGGGCCACCCTGCCCCCTGCTTGGCTTGGCTGGGGTTCCCGAGGTTGCAGGTCTGTGGCCAGGGGCTGAGGCCTTCCGGCTGGCCGCTCATTAAAAGAGGATTAGGCTGAGAGCCAGGGGGCCAGCCCAGTCCCCAGGCCTTCCTCAGGGGCCCCTCACAGCTTTGGGGGAGTGATAAAGGGCCTGGAGGCCACCCCTTCCTGGATCCCATGGGGGTGCCCAGTAGGGACCACCTGGGCCCTGCCATGCCTCCCATGGCCACTGCTACCGTAGCCTTGGCTACCTCAGTTCCCCTCCTCGGAAGGTCAGGAGGTCTGTCTTTTTGGTGGATGAAACACTGACAAAGACTCAGGCTGGTGCCTCCCCTTGGCCCCCAGTCCCATTTCTCTTCAGCTCAGGGATTAGGGCTGCACTAGCTCACTAGAGGTCAGAGGTCTGAGCTAGGCTGCAGGGATCTGTCTATCACCCCCAGTCCCCAGCACTGCTGGGGGAGGTGATGCTGTCAGTCAGGGCCTGCTGCTTTGTGGGGCTATAACCAAGGGGGTGGGCTGCCCACCTCTGCCCCAAGACCCCTCTTTTTGCAGCAGCTCCTGCCTCACTGGACGCAGACCTGACGTCCTAGAGACCGGCAGCAATGGGTGGGGGCTGCCCACTTGGGGTCTGTGGGTGAGGGCTGTGGACACGCCTCCTCAGTGCCTGTCCTCGACTGCCCCCTCCTTTCAAATAAGGCATCACCAGCTGTTTCCCAGAGATGAGGGACGAGGGACCCCCAGGACCCAGCCCCCTGTGCCCTGAGAAGGTCCCGCTCTGGACCTACGCCAGGCCGATCTGGCCAGGACCCTGAGTGTCTGACAGCCACGAGAGAGTCCTGGAGGCCGGGAACGGCTGCGGAAATGAGGTATCTGATGCCAGAAAAGGCTCTTCCTTCCCGATGACGGGAAAATCCTTCCCGGATGCCACCCCTCCCAACCTGTGCTCAGCCTGGGTGAGAGCATGGGGGTGGGGAGCCCTTCCCAGGAGACAGCACCCAGGCACACCACCCTGCCTCCCACCAAGGTCAAGGCTTATCCGGGCTGGAGTCCTGATCCCCACAGAACCCTTGATCGTTCCCAGCCCCTCCCTCAACATTGCCATGGCAGTCAGGGAGGCACGGTGCTCCTGCTGCCAGAGCCAGGCTTGGCACAAGTGGAGCACACATGGGGACTGGCCTGAGGACATGACCAGGCTGGGTCTGCATCAGCCCTGCCCCTGCTGATGCCACCTCAGGTCCCAGGTTCCTTTGTTTCTTCTGTCCCAAGTCCCTGTCCCTTAAGAGAGCTGGGGCCTGGTAGGATCTGGTCCCTGCTGACAGCGGGTTTTGGAGGAAGATACCCAGGGCTACTTGCCCACCCCCTGCTACGATTTAGGTTTCTTGGAGGAATGAAGGCTCCCTGTTCCTTTGCCTCATGGTGGAGTAGGGACCAGGGGACAGGACACCAGTTTCGCCTCTCACCCTGTGCCCTAGGGTGAGCAGCACTCTCCTCTGGGCCTCAGTCTTCCTGTCTGCAGCTGGGGGTGTAGGACTGTCTCAGGACCCCTTGTTTCAATTTTTTCCTACCATCTGGCATGAGTGGGGTCAGAAGTCCAGCTGTGGGTTGAGAAAGCTAGAACCCTACGCCAGCTTTGCTCTGGGACCCGGGGAAGTTCCCACCCCTCTCCACCTTGGTTCCCCTCTGGCAGGCTGGGTTTGGATAAGTGATTTGGGATTAAGCTCTACTCCTGTGGGTTGGGGATGGGGTAGGGTCACACTGGACTTGGGAAGGCTGGAGCTGAGTCCACAGGAGGCCCCTTCCTACACCATAGCTCTCTCTGCTCCCAAGTTCAGCACTAGGAAATGCGGTAGCTGGGGTGGGAGTGGGGGGTGGATGTCCTACAAGAGGTAGTGACACCTGGAAGCCTGCTTCCTTGGGAAAGGACTTGGGACCCTATCCCACTCTCCTTTCCCTGAAAGGCAGAGACACCCATGAAGGATGGGTTGGGGGAAGACCTGAGGAATGCCAGGCTGTGAGCCTCTCTCTGAGATCAGAACAGGAGTCCTACGTCAGAGTCACTGAGTATCCGTACCAGGAGGGCCTGAGAGATGGTCTAGACTGGAGAACGAGGCTCAGAGAGCCAGAGTGCCCCCAACTCGGGTCGCGAAGCTCACCCAGAAACCCAAGCCACAGCCAAGGATCCCTGATCCTGGGTCCCACCCCTTCCCCACCCTGCAGGGCCTCCTGGGGCTCCCCTCTCCCCTCACACTGTTTCCACAGTGACCAAAGCATCACGTCCTGTGACATCAGAGCCATTGACCTGACAGAGGGCAGGATGTAGGAGGCCATATCCCGTGGCTACAAGGAGGGGTCCTGCAGGTCCTGAGTCATGTGCCCTGTCCGTGGGGAGCGAGTCACCTTCCGGCCTTGGTCCTCCTGGCAGGCAGTCTCCACCACCAGGACTGGCTTCCCCTGGGCCTCCCCCTCTTTCAGCCGTGGACCTGGGTGGGAATCCCACCCCCATGCGCTCTGGCCTGTCATGTCCCTTCCCTGTGCCCTGGGTGTTGTGAGCACAGGGCTTTGTGCACAGTGGGTGCTTGATGACTGAGCGAGGGGCTCCCTCCACCCTACCTCCACCCAGGGGCAGATGGAGGGCAGGAGGCAGAGAGGGTCAAGGCCAATCTCCTGCCCCCAAGCTGGGGCTCAGTTTCCTCATCTTCTGAGAGTTCTCTACAGCCTTTCTCACAGAGGGAGCTGGAGCCTGGGAGTGCTGGGGCTTTGTGAGAGGGTGGGGGCTCAGACTTGGGCCTTGGGCTCTGGGAGTCGTGGCACACGGTTCAGATTATAGAGGCCTAAGGCTTGGCAGGGTGGAGGGTGGGCATTATGGCTGACTGGGTTCCTGGGGGCTTGATGGCTGAAGCTTCCCCCTACCCTGAGTGCCTGTGTCTGAAGGTGCCCACTTGAGAGCCTGTGCCCCCTCCCCCTGCCATTGCCCCCAAAGTGCCCCCTAGCCCAGGGGACAGGTAAGGGCATGACCAAGCCATGCCCTCAGCCAGGGTATAAATAACCCCTGGCGGGCTGTCCCAGCCTGGGGGCGCTCCACTGGCAGCCCCACTTCCTCTCTGGCCACTTCCCAGCCCTGGGGGTGGGGGAATGTTTACTTTCCTGTTGTCACTGTGGGTGAGTGGCCAGGCGGGAGACTCCGAGTGGCCCAACAACAGGTGCGGGACAGGTGCCCAGGCCGCCCTGCCCAGGACTTCAGAGGCGCCGCCGGACAGGCGGGTGAGGCCATCGCCAGGCAGGATCGGCCCTTTGATCCCTCGGCGTCCCTGCGTCCCAGTGGTTGGCCAAGGTCATCACCTGCATTCCCTTGTCACCGCAGTCAGGGCTGGGCAGGGCAAGGCCTTTCCTTACCCGCTAGTTTCTCAGAGTGAGGTCCTGGGGCCAGACATGGGCTCTGGGTCAGCTGGCGGAGCCCCCTGACTCCAGCCCACCTCTGCCCCACCTTCAGGCTGTGTCTAGGGCCTTGGATCCCAGCTGTTCTCCCCTTCCAGGTGCTTTGGGGCCTGGCCCTGGCCCTGGCCTTTCCCTTGATTGCGTCACCTGTGAAATGGGTTACCAGCTGGGGAGGGGAGATGGAACATGTGTGACCCCCTTGGTGAGTGCCTCATGTGTGGCAGGACATGTGTGCGCTGTGTGCATGCCTGTACCATGTGTATACACGCATGTGCTCTTCTGTGTGCTGCTATCTTAAGCCCCCTGTGCGTGTGAATATTCATCATCCTCATTACAATGTTCCTTCTTCTGCTAAGCTAAAGATAGCTGGGGGTGGGTGGAGAAGGGGCTTGCCAAGGGGACCCCTCGTCTCTCCCTCCCATTGGAGGCAGGTTCCCAAGCTTCTAGGAGTCCTTTGTCTATCATTGGCTGAGCCCCCTCTTGTCCTTCATCCCTAGGAAGGGCTTTTCTCCAGCATCCTGGGGTTGGAGGGCCAAGGCTGCTGGACTCATGCAGAAGGGAAACTAGAGGACCCAGTTGAACCCTGCCTTTAGCCCCAGGGTTGTAGCACCAGAGAGAGAGCCTCTTTCCCAGAAATGACTGTCCTGGCTCAAGGTGGCCTGAGAGTTCCACCATTAGCAGCCTTGTGGGGTCAGGGGGAGGCTGGGGTCTGCAGGGCAGTGTGTCTAGCAGGGCTTTCGGGTCTTCTGGCTAACCTGCTTCAGACCAAGTGAGGACCTTGCTGTGCACCAGCTGTACCCCCTGCCTGGGGGGCAGCTGGGATAAGAACAGGGCATCCAGGCTCCATGCCAGAGTCTGCGGGCTGTCCCAGATATACCCGGCCACACCCCTATCTGCTCATTAACCCTTTTAAGCCCCACTGGCCCCACCCTGAGCATGGGAGCATTAACTCCCACCTGAGTAAAAGCTCTTTGATGGTGTCACGTACCCTGGCCCGCACCCACTGCGCTTTCACTGGGACCCAGAGACTAGCTAGGGCTGTCTGTGAATCAGGGGTTTAGCTTTGGGTGTGGTGCCTTCCCTGGCCTGCCTACCTGTCCCACTTTCTCCTCCCAGCCTGTCAGGGACTGGAGAGGGAGCTGAAAAGCATCCAGGAAGGGAAGCTGGAGGTTTAAGACCACTGTGTGGGCCAGGTGCAGTGGCTCATGCCTGTAATCCCAGCACTTTGGGAGGCCAAGGCAGGATCGCTTGAGGTCAGGAGTTTGAGACCAGCCTGGCCAACATGGTAAAACCCCGTCTCTACTAAAAATACAAAATCCCAGCTACTCAGGAGGCTGAGGCAGGAGAATTGCTTGAACCCAGCAGATGGAGGCTGCAGTGAGCCGAGATCTCAATATTGTACTCCAGCCTGGGTGACAGAGTGGGTGAGATTCCACCTCGAAAAAAGAAAAAAGACCACTGTGTGGTGGGGGTCCTGAGGGGAACTTCAGGGCTTCGGTCTCCTCTTTATCAGAGGGGTATGGCTGGATGGTCTCCTGAAGGTCCTAACTGGTGCCCTGCCCTCCACCTGCAGAGTTGAAGGCCACAGGCACCGCCCATTTCTTCAACTTCCTGCTCAACACAACTGACTACCGAATCCTGCTCAAGGACGAGGACCACGACCGCATGTATGTGGGCAGCAAGGACTATGTGCTATCCCTGGACCTGCACGACATCAACCGCGAGCCCCTCATTGTAAGGGCTGTCCCTGATGTGGGGCATGGGGTGGGCATGGAGCCCCAGGGTTCAGGGCATGTCCTGAAGGCTTCACCCTCTGACCCCCCTCTCTGCAGATCCACTGGGCAGCCTCCCCACAGCGCATTGAGGAGTGCGTGCTCTCGGGCAAGGATGGCAACGTGAGTTCAGTGGGGTCCACAGGTGGGAAGGGGGGGCAGGTGACCCCCAGAGAGGGGGCAGGCCTGGCCAGGGCACCTACGCAGCTTTCGCTCTGGCCCCAGGGCGAGTGTGGGAACTTCGTCAGGCTCATCCAGCCCTGGAACCGAACACACCTGTATGTGTGCGGGACAGGTGCCTACAACCCCATGTGCACCTATGTGAACCGCGGCCGCCGCGCCCAGGTAAGCCCCGCCCACCCTGGCCCCGTGCTGCCCCCTGCTGGTGTCTGCATCCCAGGGTCCTGATGGGAGGAGGGGCTTCAGCCCCAGCCCAGCCACTTCCGAGCCTTGTGACCTTGGGTGAGTGACTTCTTTCACCTCAGTGAGCCTCAGTTTCTTCACTTGAAAATGGGGCTAACCGCTGCCTTTCTCACAGTTCGGTGTGAGGAGGAGGCAGTGAGCTGAAGCTCCCAAAGCTCCTAGCACTGTGCCTGGCACATAGTAAGCACTCGCTCCATATGTGGCAACAGCTCTCTTGACTATGCCTGTGGACCGTGTCCCTGCGGCCAAGCCAGAGGGCCTGGTGGGGGCCTTACGACAGGAGGCTGGACACCTGGGTCAGCTTCTGCCATGTGGCCTGGGGGAGAGCTGCCTTCCTCCCCCAAGGCCAGGGGATTGGGGGGAGCTGCCCCTTCCCCAGCTCTGCCCCTTCCTGCCTGCTTCCGCCCTTTTCCATTTCCATGTGGGCATGTGTGTGAGCTGGTGTGAACTTGTAGGGCATGTGTGAGAGTGACTGGACCTGAAGGGCACATGTGTGTGTAGATGTGTGCCAAGCCTGTGTGTATGTATATGCACACTCATAGACGTGCTCTGGGGGCCCATGTGCTCACGTGTGTTCCTGGCCTGTGTGGTGTGAGAAGCTGGCAGCCCAAGCCCGCTCCCCCAGCCCCTGCCACCCGCAGCTCTAACCCTTGTTCCTCATCTTCTCAGGCCACACCATGGACCCAGGCGCAGGTGGTCAGAGGCCGAGGCAGCAGAGCCACGGATGGTGCCCTCCGCCCGACACCCACAGCCCCACGCCAGGTGGGCCTCATCCCTCTAGGCCTTTGCCAGGCAGCACTGCCTCTGAGTGGAACTCACCTTGGGCCTGCACCTGAGGCCAGTCTCCCCAAGGCCTCCCCTCTACCTCGGTGCCCACACCCTGTCCCCACCCCTTCCCCTGAAGTGCCCTCAGGCTCAGAAGGCATGCCCAGCTGGACTCAGTGTGACCCCCATGGGCAAGAAATGAAGCCGCCAGGTGGGGAGGATGGGAGCCCTGGGGACAGCCATGCCTTAGCCCCCAGAATGCATGTGTGTAGACACACAAGAGCACACACCAATGTGCATGTGGGCCCCCCTCACTCAGCACCCAGAGTGGAAAGCGGCTCATGTGTACAGTCTGATACCTTACTCCCAGGTGTCCATGCCCCGTGCCTTCCACGGTCATCTGGTGGACATAGGTGTCCTGCACACTCATGTGCTTGGGGCTCTTTTCTGCTGGGTGGTATCTGTCCACTAGTCATGACCCAGGTCTGGGTTGGGAGAGCTGGGGCTGGGCAGGGGCGGGCAGGGAGGCAGGGGCTGCCAGTGAATGACAGAGCATGTTTGTCTGTGGTAGGGTGTGCAGAAATGCAGGGTCGTTCAGATTCTGTGTGTGTGTCTGTGGTGTGATCCAGGGGTTCTGTGTGCTGGCAGTGATACGTTCAGAGCTGTGTGTGCACCCCTGTGTGTGCAGGAAGTCATGTGTGCAGAGTATAACTGGAAGTAGGCCTGTGTGCACCTTCCCATCACCATCCTGCCACCTGCTGCCATCTCCTCCTGCCTCTGTTCCTCTCCTTGCCCCTTTCCCTCCCTCTGCCTGCCTTTCTCTTGTGACCTATGCGCTCTCCCTGGTCCCAGTGCCTTTTCCAACCTTCCTCCTAGTATCTTGCAGGCTGGGCTGGGAGGCACAGGGGGCTTTGAGAATTCCATGTGGTCTGGGCTGGACTCCTCAACTCCTGGCTCCCTGGGGAGGCATGGAGCCTGGGGGCTCTGCTGAGGGGCAGGAAAAAGGTCATGGCCCATTGGTCCATCCTGAGGACCACAGGTAGGGTACAAAGCCTGGGGATACAGTAACTTTAGAGCTCTCTGCCCTGGCCAGACCTGATGGCAAAGGACAGGACCCCAGACCCTTAACCAGTCACCCCTGCTCTGGCCAGGTCTGCAACCCCTTCTTGGCTCAAGACAGGCAGCCACAGCAAAGAGCTGTGCCTCTGTGGCCCAGGGGACCTTGGCCTAGTATCTTTGTGAGCCACTTGGCATGGAGGGGCTTCAGCCCCTATAAGCCCACTCCATGTCCACCTCACAGCCCCCAAGGCAGGGCCCTTTGAGACTTGATCCCCGGGTCTTCCCTAAGACCTGGGACTAGGAAGCACCTCTCTTGGAGCCCACAGCATGGCTCTGCCCTGGGAGACCTGGCTGGATGGAGTTTAAGCCCAAGAGCTCTGGGGAGAGGAGGGGGCGGGCTCAGGGTATTCCTGGGGGCTCATTCTTACCCTGGGAGCCTGGTGACCCTTACGCTTCCTGGCTGAGGGACTGGCCTGGACGGTGCTGAGCCCCGCTCTGCCCTGCAGGATTACATCTTCTACCTGGAGCCTGAGCGACTCGAGTCAGGGAAGGGCAAGTGTCCGTACGACCCCAAGCTGGACACAGCGTCAGCCCTCATCAGTGAGTGCCCCCAACCCCAGCTCTATAGTCTCAATGTGTGGCCTCTGCCCTGGGAGAGGAGGCATGACACCAACACTTACCCAAGGCCAGAGACCATGGCCAGGCTGTCCCTGAACTCCCCAACGGGCCCCACCTGGCAAGGGGAGAGGGTGCAGGTCAGGGCCCATTGTGAGCTGAGGGTAGACTGGGTGGTATAAGCCTCTGCCTGGTCCCTTCAGATGGGGACCAAGGGAGCCAGGTCCTACCCTGAAACACAGTATGGTTCATGCAAAGTCCAGAACCCTCGTGACGACAGGCTTCCTAGAAGAGAAGATAAAGCAAGTGCCTGTCAGGGCTGGTTTGAGGGGCAGTCCCATAGCATGTTCTCAGTATGTCTGGGAGGCTGGGAGGGCCTGTAGGGAAGCACCAATGGAGAGTTCTGGCCCGTGTCCAGATGCGGAGAGCACGTTTCTGGTCTGGGTAGGTGTCTGGGAGAATTGGGGGCTGTTCTCTGAGGTGGGGTCCTGCCTGGGGTCTCGGGAGCAGCTGCTGCCCCTAACTGCAGGTTGGATGGGTGAACCCGTCACTGACCCTGGCCCATGCACACTGCCTGTTTTGTGATTGTTCAACACAGTCTGCCTCTCAGAGCAGCTGTTGGGCTCTGTGCCACTTCCAAGCCTGGGAAAGGCCCTGGGGTCAAGGGGCAGACATTATTCTGCCTCTCTTGGCAAGTGAGAAGGTCCCAATCTAATGGCAGAGCCCACATCAGAGTCTGATGAGGAAAAACAGGGCCTGTCCTTGGTGGGGAGCCTCACATGTGGTGTGTTAGAGGCAGGAACATTGTTAAAATTTTCAGGAATTTTTTGAGCAAATTTTTTTTTAGACAGAGTCTCGCTCTGTCACCCAGGCTGGAGTGCAATGGCGCGATCTCGGCTCACTGTAGCCTCAACCTCCTGGGTTTAATCAATTCTCTTGCCTTGGCCTCCCGAGTAGCTGGGATTACAGGCATGCTCCACCATGCCCAGCTAATTGTGTATTTTTAGTAGAGATGGGGTTTCTCCATGTTGGTCAGGCTGCTCTCTAACTCCCGACCTCAGGTGATCTACCTGCCTTGGCCTCCCAAAGTGCTGGGATAACAGGAGTGAGCCAGCGCACCCAGCCGATCCAGTTGTTAGATACAACTATTATTAAAAGTTTAGGCCGGGCGAAGTGGCTCATGCCTGTAAATCTCAGCACTTTGGGAGGCTGAGGTGGGTGGATCACGAGGTCAGGAGTTTGAGACCAGCCTGGCCAACATGGTGAAACTCCATCTCTACTAAAAATGCAAAAATTAGCCAGGTGTGGTGGTGGGTGTCTGTAATCCCAGCTACTCGGGAGGCTGAGGCAGGAGAATTGCTTGAACCCAGGAGGTGGAGGTTGCAGTGAGCCGAGATTGCACCATTGCACTCCAGCCTGGGTGATAGAGCAAAACTCCATCTCAGAAAAAAAAAAAAAGGAAAAAAACAACATTTGTCTCCTGGTACACCTCCATCAGAGCTCTGATGGAGACCAAGTGCATTGTCAATGAGGAGTAATAGTTTGAAAGGAATCTTTTTTTCTGAGCAGTGGGTTTTAACAATGTGTTTAAAATATTCAGTAAACCAGCCAGGCACAGTGGCTTACACCTGTAATCCTAGCACTTCAGGAGGCTGAGGCGGGTGGATCACTTGAGGTCAAGAGTTCGAGACCAGCCTGGCCAACTTGGTGAAACCCCGTCTATACTAAAAATACGGAAATTAGCCAGGCATGATGGTAGGTGACTATAATCCCAGCTACTTGAGAGCCTGAGGCAGAAGAATAGCTTGAACCAGAGAGGCAGAGGTTGTGGTGAGCCGAGATTGCACCACTGCACTCTACCCTGGGCAACTGAGCAAGACTCTGTCTCAAAAAAAAAAAGACCGGGTGCGGTGGCTCACGCCTATAATCCCAGCACTTTGGGAGGCCGAGGCAGGCGGATCACATGAGGTCAGGAGTTCAAGACCAGCCTGGCCAACATGGGGAAACCCCGTCCCTATTAAAAAAAAAAAAAGTAAAAAAAAAAATTTGGTAAACCATGCTGTAAACAGATGTGCTATCATTCAGGCTTTATTGTTCCATGTATAGAGGACAGGCAGAGATTTAGCGTCATTCTTAAGGGCCCTAGGGTTCTTGGAATGATAAATGCGCAATGGCTTCAACTTAAAGCTGCCAGCTGCATTAGCCCCTAATAAGAGAGTCTGCCTGTCCTTTGAAGCTTTGAAGCCAGGCATTGACTTCTCCTTGCTAGCCATGAAAATTCTAGATGGCATCTTCTTCCATGAGAAGGCTGTGTCTCCCTCCCTTCCTTTCTCTCTCGCTCTCTTTCTTTTGTCTCACTCTGTTGCCCAGGCTGGAGGCAGTGCCACCATCTCGGCTCACCATAACCTCCTCCTCCCAGGTTCACATGATTCTCCTGCCTCAGCCTCCCAAATACTTTGGATTAGAGGCATGTGCCACCATGCACGGCTAATTTTTATATTTTTAGTAGAGACAGGGTCTCACCATGTTGACCAGGTTTGTCTCAAACTTTTGACCTCAAGTGATCCACCCACCTCGGCCTCCCTGAGTGCTAGGATTACAGGCTTGAGTCACCAGCCCTGACCAGAAGGCTGTTTTGTCTACATTGAAAATCTTGTTTAGTATAGCTACCTTTATCCATGATCTTATCTAAATCTTCTGGAGAATTTGCTGCAGCTTCTCCATCAGCACTTGCTGCATCACCTTACATGTTTATGTTCTGGAGATGGCTGCTTTCCTTAAACCTCATGAACCAGCCTCTGCTGGCTTCAGACCTTTCTTCTCCAGCTTCCTCTCTTCTCTCAGTCCTTACAGAATTGAAGAGAGTTTGCTCTGGATTAGACTTTGGCTTAAATGTTGTGGCTGGTCTGATGTTCCATCTAACCCAGTAAAGCTTTCACCGTATCAGCGATAAGGGTGTTTCACTTTCTTAGCATTTGTGTGTTTACTGGAGTAGCCCTTTTAATTTCCTTCAAGAACTTTTTCTTTGCATTCACAACTTGGCTGTTTGGTGCTGGCCGCCTAGTTTTGGACCTATCTCAGCTTTCAACATGCCTTCCACACTAAGTTTAATCATTTCTAGCTTTTTTTTTCAGACAGAGTTTCACTCTCTCCCCCAGGCTGGAGTGCAGTGGCGCAATCTCAGCTCACTGCAGCCTCCGCCCCCCGGGTTTAAGTGATTCCCCCACCTCAGCCTCCCGAGAAGCTGGGACTGCAGGCACCCGCTACCATGCCCAGCTAATTTTTGTATTTTTAGTAGAGACGGGTTTCTGCCATGTTGGCCAGGCTGGTCTCCTGACTTCAAGTGATCCACCCGCCTTGGCCTCCTAAAGTGCTAGGATTATAGGCATGAGCCACTGCGCCTGGCCCATTTCTAGCCTTTGACTTAAAGTAAGAGATGTGTGACTCCTCTTTTCACTTGAACACTTAGAGGCCATTGTGGGATTATTAATTGGTCAAATTTTAATATTGCTGTGTCCCAGAGAACAGAGAAGCCCAAGAAGAGAGAGAGAGAGAGAGAGATGGAGGAATGGCCAGTGAGTAGAGCGGTCAGAAAACACACACATTTATCGATTAAGTTCGCTGTTTTATATGGGTGAGGTTCATGGTGCCAAAACAATTGCAGTAATAAAATCACAGATCACTATAACAGATAGTTTGAAATATTGCAAGAATTACCAAAATGTAGGCCAGGCACGGTGGCTCAAGCCTGTAATTCCAATACTTTGGGAGGCTGAGGCAGGTGAATCACCTGAGGTCAGGAGTTCGAGATCAGTCCGGCCAACATGGTGAAACCCCATCTCTACTAAAAATACAAAAATTAGGCCGGGGGTAGTGGCTCACACCTATAATCCCAGCACTTTGGGAGCTGAGGTGGGCGGATCACCTGAGGTCAGAAGTTCAAGACCAGCCTTATCAACATGGAGAAACCCTGTCTCTACTAAAAATACAAAATTAGCCAGGTATGGTGGTGTATGCCTGTAATCCCAGCTACTTGGGAGGCTGAGGCAGGAAAATCGTTTGAACCCGGGAGGCAGAGGTTGCAGTGAGCCAAGATTGCACCATTGCATTCCAGCCTGGGCAACAAGAGCGAAACTCCATCTCAAAAAAAAAAATTAGTCAGCTGTGGTGGTGGGTGCCTATAGTTCCAGCTACTCAGGTGGCTGAGGCAGGAGAATTGCTTGAGCCTGGGAGGTGGAGGTTGCAGTGAGCCGAGATGGTGCCACTGCACTCCAGCCTGGGCGACAGAGCGAGACTTCATCTCAAAGGAAAAAAAAAATCACCAAAATGTGACACAGAGACACAAAGTAAGTATATGCTCTTGCAGAAATGGTGCTGACAGACTTACTTGACACAGAGTTGCCATGAACCTTCTTCTGTAAAAAATGCAGTCTTTGCAGCACACAAAGCCCAGTAAACTGAGGTGTGCGTATGCTTCCTCATTCTTTACTACATTGTATTGTTAGCTATGCTGGGTTTTTTTTGTTTTTTTTTTTTAAGACAGAGTCTTGCTCTGTGGCTCAGGCTGGAGTGCAGTGGCGCGATCTGGGTTCACTGCAACCTCCGCCTCCCTGGTTCGAGGAATTCTCCTGCCTCAGCCTCGTGAGTAGCAGCTGGGACTACAGGCACCCGCTACCATGCCCAGCTAATTTTTGTATTTTAGTAGAGGCAGGATTTCACCACGTTGGCCAGGCTGGTCTCAAACTTCTGACCTCAAATGATTCACCTGCCTCGGCCTCCAAAAGCGCTGGGATTACAGGCATGAGCCACTGTGCCCGGCCTGTTAGCTGTGCTCTTGAGGTGATGTCCATTTGTCGTGTCTGTGGGGTAGAAATACTGTACAGTGCTCTTGGCAGCTCTTCCTGACTCTGCTTTCAGTGACTTCAGGTTGGTAGCTTGAAATTAGTCATGGTGGGAGTATTGACACCACAGAAATGGGCTATTGCTACTAATCAGAGCTGATAGTTGCTAATCCCAACCCTCCCAGAGCCAGTGGTGAAACACTGACCAGCACTCCACTGGTGATAGGATCATGCCCCAGGGAACCTAAGGGGGGAGATAAGACCCTGTTCTGGAAGTCACCTGAGCTGTGCCCGGCTCTAGCAAACAGCAGCCCCCTGACTGACCCACTGGCCCACCCACAGATGAGGAGCTCTATGCTGGTGTGTACATCGATTTTATGGGCACTGACGCAGCCATCTTCCGCACCCTCGGAAAGCAGACGGCCATGCGCACGGATCAGTACAACTCCCGGTGGCTGAACGGTAAGTGTGGCCCCAGGAGCCCTTCCGTGGCCATGTGTCTGGGATGCAGCAAGAAGGTCATAAAGAAGCACACGTGGGGGAATTGGGGAAATGTTTAGCCTGTGACTACCTGGGGCAGGGGTAGTTTCTTATCTGGAGAGGAGTTCTTATCTGGAGAGGGAGTTCTTATACCTGGCTGGGGACTCTGCTGGAGAACAGGGGCACCATCAGAGTAGGGGCTCACCCAGCTGACCCCTGCCATGCAGACCCGTCGTTCATCCATGCTGAGCTCATTCCTGACAGCTCGGAGCGTAATGATGATAAGCTCTACTTCTTCTTCCGTGAGCGGTCGGCAGAGGCACCGCAGAGCCCCGCTGTGTATGCCCGAATTGGGCGCATCTGCCTGGTATGCATTGGCTGGGCCCCCAGGCTATTCCCTCCACCAGTTCTGGCTTCATCAGCCCTGCTCCAGCCAGGGCTTGGGGTCAAGAGCTGATCTGACCTGGCCTCTTGCCCCACCCCCCAGAATGATGACGGTGGTCACTGTTGCCTGGTCAACAAGTGGAGTACATTCCTGAAGGCTCGGCTTGTCTGCTCTGTGCCGGGCGAGGATGGCATTGAGACTCACTTCGACGAGCTCCGTGAGTGCAATGCAGTTCCAGCTCCATGTGGTCAGAACTGAGCTGGGGAAGCTGGTCTCAGTGGGGGTCGGGGAGGCTTCCTTCCAGAGGTCACCTGGAGTCAGAAGGATGGCCCAGAGGTAAGCTGGCCATGGTGGGGCAGGCGGAGCCCAGGCTAGGGTACTCTGGCTACAGCGAGAGGGATAGAGGCTGGGTGGGTGGTCACAGTGCCTTTGGTGGGCCCCTCCCCTGCACAGGAGTGTCTGGGGTCCGGGGACTCCCACCCAAGGCACCCTCCAATACCTTCTCCCTCTGTCCCCAGAGGACGTGTTTGTCCAGCAGACTCTGGATGTGAGGAACCCTGTCATTTACGCTGTCTTTACCTCCTCTGGGTGAGGCTGGGGTCAGGGCCAGCAGTGGCAGGGTGTGGCCCCGTTGGGGGATTATAACTCATGGAGGACCCCAGTCCGGTGGCAAGCTGTGAAGAGGGGTAGTTTGGGGAGGGGCCCTGGGTGGAGGGTCCATCCTGCTTAGCAGCACCTGCCCTGCCCACAGCTCTGTGTTCCGAGGCTCTGCCGTGTGTGTCTACTCCATGGCTGACATTCGCATGGTCTTCAACGGGCCCTTTGCCCACAAGGAAGGCCCCAACTACCAGTGGATGCCCTTCTCAGGGAAGATGCCCTACCCACGGCCCGGCACAGTGAGTACCCTGCTCATCCTGCCTCTCCCCTTCCTCTTCTTCTAAGAGGCCTTAGGTCAGGCCCTTTGCAACATGGGCCCCATCATCATGGCCCTCCCAGCCAGCGGGGTAGGTGGGCCATAATGCACACACAGATTGGCCTTCACACACAGTGTCAGGCTGTGGAGGAGCCCAGCCAGGATTCTGGGACAAAGATGGTGGGCTAGGTATGGTCAGCTGGTCCTTAGAGGGTCCTCTGTGGGGCTGTTTGGGAGCCGAAGGTTGGAGGGAAGGGTCTTCCTGGTGGACGCTGGAGGCGGGCTGGAGGTCGACTCAGCTGAGGAACAGGAGGCAAAGAGATGGAGAGGGGCAGGGCCAGGCCTCAGGCAGGGTCTCAGAGGTCACAGAGGCGTGTCACTTTATCTTGGTGTGACAGCTGATTTGGGAGTCTAAGCAGGAGAGCAGCGGATCTGATCCAGTGCAGTTCCCACTCCAGCTGGTCTTAGTGGTGGTCAGGGGAGGCTTCCCTCCGGAGGTGACCTGGAGTCAGAAGAATGGGCCAGAGGTTAGCTGGCCATGGTGGGGGGCAGGCTGAGCCCAGGCTCAGGGGACAGTTTCAGGAAGGAGGAGAGCAAGGCTGGTGTGTGACAAGGATGTCAGAGCCTGCAGTCTAGCTGTGCAAGAGGGAGACGGTTGAGACTCTAGGAACAGTCAGAGAGGAAGGAGACGACAAGGTGGAGAGGAGGTGGAAGGGAGTGGTCTGCTCCGCCAAATGCTGCCACAGGGTTATGACACACTAAGCCAGGGAGATGGCTGTGTCGTTTGGCCACATAGGACCTTGGCTGGAGCAGAAACCTGGAGAGGGGCTGTGGGGAGAGGAGCAGGTCAAGGTGGTGGGGACAGACAGTGCAGCAGCCTCTCCTGAAGCTAATGGCTCCAGCCTTCCCTGCCTGGGCAGCCTGGACTGACACTCGCCACCTATCCACAGTGCCCTGGTGGAACCTTCACGCCCTCCATGAAGTCCACCAAGGACTATCCTGATGAGGTGATCAACTTCATGCGCAGCCACCCGCTCATGTACCAGGCCGTGTACCCTCTGCAGCGGCGGCCCCTGGTGGTCCGCACAGGTGCTCCCTACCGCCTCACCACTGTTGCCGTGGACCAAGTGGATGCAGCCGACGGGCGCTATGAGGTGCTTTTCCTGGGCACAGGTACCCGCTGCTGCTCCTGGCCTCTCCCACGCTGGGCCCCCTGGGTGCGGGGTGCAGATCCTTGGGGCTGGGGCTTGCCCTGCTAGGGCTTGCTGCAAGCTCATCAGAGTCACCGCTTCATCCTCATCCTTTGGTGCCTTCTCCCTACTGCTGGGATAACGGAGGCTGGGGGTGAGAAAACCCCATTCCCACTTCCATCCCCCAGGGGCCCAGGAGAGCAGGGACACTGGGCATCTGGAAAGGGGTGGAGGGAAAAAAAAAAAAGCCGGGCATGGTGGCTCATGCCTATAATCCTAGCACTTTGGGAGGCTGAGGTGGGTGGATCACCTGAGGCCTGGCCATCATGGTGAAACCCCATCTTTTTTTAAAAAAAAAAAAAAAAAGGGTGGAGGAAAGGGATGGAGACAGGTGGTAGACACCTCCAGGATACACAGGTCATCCACATGCTCATGTGTGCACGCACATGCCACAGTACACCCACCACAGTTCCAGCAGCCCAGACACAGGAGAATGGACGCCCCGGTGTCCTATTCTCAGCAGGGCCCAAAATCAGGGTCTGGGTTCGTGGGGGTAGACCCTGGCCATGACCCCCTATGTCCTGGGCCAGTCCTCTCTGACATGGGGAAACCCTTCCACCTTGTCACAGAGCTCCTGCTCCAATGTCCTAGGGGGGTTTGCGCCCTGGTTGGGGAAGGGGCTGAGGCTGGTACCCCTTCCCCAGCATCCCCAGCCTCACTGAGGCCCTGCCCGGCCCGTTCCAGACCGCGGGACAGTACAGAAGGTCATTGTGCTGCCCAAGGATGACCAGGAAATGGAAGAGCTCATGCTGGAGGAGGTGGAGGTCTTCAAGGTGGGTGTGACAACACCCAGTTTGACCTCCCCACCTTCACCCTCCCCAGTTTCAGCCTCTGACCCGAGACCTCTAGGTCAGGGCATGGAGGGGCGTCCCTGGAGCCCCAGGCTGATCTTTATTTCCTTTTAGGATCCAGCACCCGTCAAGACCATGACCATCTCTTCCAAGAGGGTGAGTCTTTGGCAAGGTGGGCCAGGGATGGGGACAGGGCCTGCATCCTCTCAGGGTCATGCCCTCAGCACAGAGATAGATAAACTGAGGCATGGAACAGGGAAGAGGAGCCCAGCCCACCTGGCCATTGGTGGGGCTGGCTATGGGACAGGGACTGACAAGGCCCTGTTCTTCGCCCCAGCAACAACTCTACGTGGCATCAGCTGTGGGAGTCACACACCTGAGCCTGCACCGATGCCAGGCATATGGGGCTGCCTGTGCTGACTGCTGCCTTGCCCGGGACCCTTACTGTGCCTGGGATGGCCAGGCCTGCTCCCGCTATACAGCATCTTCCAAGAGGTACAGACCCCTAGACACCTGGGATTTTAGCAACCACACCCAGGGCCCTATCCTAGGGGATTGGGGGTACATGTGATATTACCCTGAGGGAATCTTAAGGCTAAGACATCACTTCCCTGGGGAAAAAGGGCCCTGCCCTGGAGTCAGGGGGCTACAGGGACCTGGGGACGGGCAAGCTTCCTGGGAGCACTCCTTCAGAGGCTATCCCCATCCAGGCGGAGCCGCCGGCAGGACGTCCGGCACGGAAACCCCATCAGGCAGTGCCGTGGGTTCAACTCCAATGGTGAGTGTGCTGGGCCTCACTGTGGGGTGCTGCTCACACTGCAGAGCCCCACGCAGCCCACGAAGCTGCTCACAGGGCCCCTACTGTAAGGGTGCTCTGATGGCTAAGGGGGGTGGGGGTTAATGGAGATGGGATATTCCTAGTTGTCCCCTTAAGGAATGGATGCTCAACACACAGCTCTGCATTGGTGAGTAGGTGCCTCTTGGTGCCTGCCTTGAAGCAGCTACCCAGAGGCGATGCTGCTTTTGCTCAACCTCTCTTGCTCTATAGCCAACAAGAATGCCGTGGAGTCTGTGCAGTACGGTGTGGCCGGCAGTGCGGCCTTCCTTGAGTGCCAGCCCCGCTCGCCTCAAGCCACTGTTAAGTGGCTGTTCCAGCGAGATCCTGGTGACCGGCGCCGAGAGGTGAGTTCCTGTGCCCAGTGCTGCACCGTGGATGTGGGAGTCCTTGTGGGCTGGTGAAACGTAGAGGAGTGATCTGGAGCAACTCTCATGCTGGGAAACCCCTCCCAGGCTCCCTTCCCTACATGTAAATCCTTTGAGTGAAAATAGTTATGTGGAAACTCCATGAGACTGGCCTCATTATATGGAAAGTGTTTCTAGGTATGCCTCTTCACATGAAAATTCCATACATATACCGCATTAGGGGTGTACCTCCTTCTATAAAAACATCATGTGGGTGAGCTCCAGTATATGGAAGTTCTGTGGGGCCCTCATTTTATGGAAATCCCTACAGGTGTCCCTGTTTACATGGAAATTTTATGTGGTCGTCCCAACTGGATATTCTCATTAAATGGAAAATCTGGCTGGGCATGGTGGCTCACACCTGTAACCCCAACACTTTGGGAAACCAAGGCAGGCAGATCACTTGAGGTCAGGAGTTAGAGACCAGCCTGGGCAACATGATGAAACCCTGTCTCTACCAAAAATACGAAAATTAGCCAGGCATGGTCATGTATATGTTCCCAGCTACTTAGGAGGCTGAGGTGGGAGGATGGCTTAAGCCTGGGAGGCAGAGGCTGCAGTAAGCCAAGATAATTCAACTGCACTATAGCCTGGGTGACAGAGCCTGACCCTGTCTCAAAAAAAAAAAAAACCAAGAAAAAAATTCTGTGTGTGCTTTAAACTTTTCTCATTGTACAGAACCTCCTTATGGTCATCTCTCCTGAAATGGAAATCTGTACAGATGTCTTATTCAAATATCTCTCATTATGTGGAAACTATATGTGGGTTTTTCTGGCATATGGAAATTCCATATGGGTGCCTCTACACAGAATGGCCACAAAGGTGGTCTGATCTGGTCGCTGGCTAGGGCTGTGGGGTGGTCACAGAACCCCTGAACCCCCTCTCCTTGCCCCTGCAGATTCGTGCAGAGGACCGTTTCCTGCGCACAGAGCAGGGCTTGTTGCTGCGTGCCCTGCAGCTCAGTGATCGTGGCCTCTACTCCTGCACAGCCACGGAAAACAACTTCAAGCACGTTGTCACACGAGTGCAGCTGCATGTACTGGGCCGGGACGCCGTCCATGCTGCCCTTTTCCCACCACTGGCTGTGAGCGCCCTGCCATCCCCAGGCGCAGGCCCCCCAACGCCTCCTTACCAGGAGCTGGCCCAGCTGCTGGCCCAGCCAGAAGTGGGCCTCATCCACCAGTACTGCCAGGGTTACTGGCGTCATGTGCCCCCCAGCCCCAGGGAGGCTCCAGGGGCACCCCGGCCTCCTGAGTCCCAGGACCAGAAAAAGCCCCGGAACCGCCGACACCACCATCCGGACACATGAGGCCAGCTGCCTGAGCCCTGCCATGGGTCAGCCTAGCCCTCGTCCCTTTTAATATAAAAGATATATATATATATATATATATATATAAAATATCTATATTCTATACATACCCTGCCCCTGCAAAGACAGTATTTATTGGTGGGTTGAATATAGCCTGCCTCAGCGGCAGCATCCTCTACAACTTAGACCCATGCTGGTCAGAGACGGCAGAAAACGGAGCCAGCCTAACCAGGCCCAGCCAGTTGGCGGAGCCAGGCCAGGACCACACCATCCCCAGACTCAGCTGGAAGTCCACCTGCTCGACAGCCTCCGCCAAGATCTACAGGACACAGGGAGGGAGCAAAGCAAGCCCTACTTGAATGGGGCTGGACTGTCCACCTTTTTTGATGTGTACTGTCAGCCTGTGCTGTGAAATAGACATGGATGCGAGGACCACTTTGGAGACTGATGTGGGCTCAGGTGCACTCAGAGAAGGGAAGAAGGGGCTGTCACAGGATGCCAGCCCCTGCCTGGGTTGGGGTCACTCAGCCATGGCCAGCCCCTTCCCGGGTGTTTATTCTCTATTTATTGGGGATAGGAGAAGAGGCGTCCTGCCTGGCTGGGGCAGCTCCTTCAGCCCCTTCTCGCCTCCCCGCCTGGCCAGGGCAGGGCCACCCCACTCTACCTCCTTAGCTTTTCCTGTGCCACTTGGACTTGGGGGCTGGGAGCATAGCAGAGGGGCCAGGCCCAGGCAGGACTGATGGGAGGCCCAGCCCTGAGGGGAGTCGGTCCGTGGTGGAGGCCTGGGGCCAGTAGAGGCTCCCCAGGGTTCCCTTATGTACACCACTTCAAGTGATGGGTGTAATTAGCTCTGGAGGGCAGCTGGGTAGATGGGTGGGGGCTCCCAGTGGCCTTCTGCTGCCCAGGCCACAGCTGCCTTTGGGTTCCATCTTGCTAATAAACACTGGCTCTGGGACTAGACTTTGGCTTCTCTCCTTGGTCGGGGGGTGGTTTAGAGCCACATGTGGTGGGCCTGGGGAGCCAGGTGGGGGGCTGGGAAGGGAGTAGATTGGCCCCACTTCAAACAAACCCAAAATGTAGAAACCACATTCAGTTTGAGAAACCCTTGGGCAGTGTAAAGAGCTGCAGAGACCTCCCCAGAGCCCACTCACTCCTCGATCAGGGAGGGTGGGTTGAACCCAAAGGCTGAAAGTGGGAAAAATGAAATGGCCTCGCTCCTGGACAGATCCCCGTCATCCAACAGAGTGGGTGTAGAAGCTGCCAGCCTGTGGTAGGAGCCAGCATCCACTTCCCACGCATACTATTTAGAGACAGCCATTAGTGTCCAGTGTCTGGGGCCCTGGCACCCCCTTGTGGTCTCTTGAGTGTATGGCAGAGTTGAGTACTAAAAGGCAGCCAGGTTCCAGGGAGGGAGTCCAGTCAGGAGGCTCAGGGCACCTGGGGGAGACTTTGAGAACCCAAGATTTGGGTTTTCCTATGGAAGTTGGGGGTGGGAAATCTCTAGAACCTGGGAGCGCAACACTTCGGGCTCAACCTGAATAATTTCTGCCCGGCAGTGAGCCCTGCACCTGAACAGGGCACCAGACCCCCTAAGCTGAGGCAGGCAGGCCCTAGAGATGAACTTAGGTAGGCCCCAGAGCACCCACAGCAGACAGCAAGAGCAGGATAGGTGAGCCCCATTCCCCCATACCCCAGGAAACACCACATCTGCTCTGGGATGCAATTTCTTCACCTTACAACAGGCCTGCAAAACATTTCTCTGGAAGAGCCTGGCTACCTCTGCAGATCAGAGACTTTGTTGCACCCAAATTCAAGTATACAGATAGGCACAGGCACCTGAAAGCATGCATGCACACACAGTCATACACAGGCAGAGATGTGCATGCACAGGCACACACATGCTCAGGTACACACAGGCATGTTCATGCCCTGCATATAAGCAAGTGCACACACGCTCACCAACCCACACAAACTGCAAAACATGCAAGCCCATGTGTGCATGAAGAGAAGCACGCAAAGCATGTTCATACATGCATACACATGTACATACACATGCACACATAAGCATGCACACAGGCACACATGTACACCCAGGTATACATGCACAAATGTGTCAAATAATTACTTGCTTGGTGCCAGTAAAAGACACATACACCCAGCACACAGAGCAGATACGCATGCCCACCAGAGTCCACTGGAAGCAGAAGGCCTGCTTAGGGCAACTCCAGCCCATGATGTGGGGTGAATGCAATGTCCACCGTTTCCCTCTCTCTGGATTCCCTGCAGGGCATAAAATCCCAGTCCAGGCCGGGCATGGTGGCTCACGCCTGTAATCCCAGCACTTTGGGAGGCAGAGGCGAGTAAATCGTGAGGTCAGAAGTTCAATACCAGCCTTGCCAAGATGGTGAAACCCTGTCTCTACTAAAAAAAAATTACAAAAAGTAGCCAGGCATGGTGGCAGTTGCCTGTAGTCTCAGGAGGCTGAGGCAGGGAATTGCTTGAACCCAGGAGGCGGAGGTTGCAGTGAGCCAAGATGGTGCCACTGCACTCAGCCTGGGTGACAGAGCAAGACTGTCTAAAAAAAATAAAACCCCAATCCAAAATCACCCAGCCCTTCTTAACCACTTCCCGTGGTGTGACCCTTTGAGCCTCTACTTCCTCATCAGTAAAATGAGGCTGATGACATGGGCACCCATCCTCCAGGGCCAGTGTGAGCTTATGACAAATAAGGAGTGGTGCTGAGCTCGGTGCCTGGCAAGCGGCAGGAGCTGCAGGCATGCTTCTCCCAATTACGCCCTCTCGATGCCAGCCCCACCTCCATCATCCTCACCCCCAGGGCTCAAGGGTCTGTCTTCCCCTTTCTCAGCCCAGCCCCTAAGAACATGTCTCCCTACTCCCAGGCAGAGGTAGGGCCTCTCCTGGAGGGGCTGGGTAGGGGTGGGGGGAGCAGGAGGACATCAGGGGTGCAGAGTCAGCTGTTGAGGGATTGGGGCTATGCCAGCCTGATTAGAAGGGTTGGGGGAGCTGAGCTGGATTCATCTGTCCTTGTCTCTAATTGGCTCTTGGACACCCCCAGCCCCCAAATCCCACTAAGCAGCCCCACCAGGGCCTGCATAGGTCCGTGGAGAGCCAGTTGATTGCAGGTCCTCCTGGGGCCAGAAGGGTGCCTGGGAGGCTGGGTTCTGGGGATCCCCTCCATCCAGAAGAACCACCTGCTCACTCTGTCCCTTCACCTGCTGCTGGACCATGGGGGCTGGGGCCAGTGCTGAGGAGAAGCACTCCAGGGAGCTGGAAAAGAAGCTGAAAGAAGACGCTGAGAAGGATGCTCGGACCGTGAAGCTGCTGCTTCTGGGTAGGGGTGTGAGCCCAGGGGTGGGGCCATTGCCACCAGGTCATTGGTCTGGAGGCAGGCAGGCAGCCCTTCTGTGAAGCAAGTGTTCCTTGGGAAGCAGTGTGAGCCTGTCACAAGGTAGGGCACAGGGTGGGAGCCCTGGCCAAGCAAGGCCAGGCCTGACAGGTGGTGTCCTAGTCCCCCAAGGCTGGATATCCCACGAAGCCCCTCTCCAGATGGCTGGCTCTGCCTCAGGTGACCCACCCTCTCCAGAAGTGTGTGCCAACCACATTCTTGTACGGGTGTGTGTGAGGCCAACTCTTCTGCAGCTGGGCTCCTGCAAGCTCCCTGCAGCCTTTAGTTTGATGGGCCTGCTGGGCAGCGCTCAGAAGCCGAGGGCCTCACTGGGAGCCCATACTGGGAGCCTATTATTGGGCCGCTCCTTTGGGAAGGGGATGGGCATAGTCCTCCCGGGAGTGGGGAGCCTCTAGGACCACCCAGATCCACAAAGAATGGCCCTCAGGTGCCAGAGGGCTGTGACTGGTAGACCTAGAAAGCAGCCAGAGGGGTGGGCAGGTGCCGAGGCCCAGCAGGAGTAGATAAAGCTGCGTCCAACGGACCATGGGTAGTGAGGAGAGTTGGGGCTGATCCAGGCCTGCCTCAAGGTCACCGACCTCTCAAGGGGAAAGAGCAGCTTCAAAAGGGCCGGGCAGGCTCCACCCACGCTCCCCAGGGTCCGGTCAACCAGCTGGAGGTGGGTGAGAGACCAAGCCAGCCCCACTTCTTTCCAAGGCAGAAAGGCTAAGCCAGAAATCTCATTAACTGTGCCCAACGCCCTCGCAGGGGCAGGCTCGGAAGGGATGTCAACTCTGCCCTCCCTCCTACCCAAAGGCACTAATTCCCTCTGAGCCTCTAGGAGACACCCCCACCCCTCCAGGTGAAAAGCAAGGGGTTGACCCGCCTCAAATAACACGGTGCATGCGGTACTAGAGGCTCACACAAGGTGGCGGTGGCGCTCCGGAATTCCTTCATTATGTTCTCACAGCATAGTAAAGGCTGCCTCGGCCGGGGTCTTGGGGCCTCCCCTGTCCCAGAACAGTTGATGTTGTTGATTCCCCTCGTTGGCTTCCTTTCTTCACTATCCAGACATTTGCGAATCTTGTGCGGTCAGGGTGTTAGGACTTACTTTGGATGGGGAGGGAGGTAGGTGTGACTACGAGGTGCGGGCTGTGGCCCAGGCCTCTTTGCTGCCGGTCCACCTAGCCAACTCGGGCTGGCCCCGTCCTCCTGGCCTCCTTGCCGGGGGCGGGGGGCAGGCGGTCAGTGCAGCTCTGAGGTGCCGCTTCCCTTTCAGGTGCCGGTGAATCCGGGAAGAGCACCATCGTCAAGCAAATGAAGTGAGTGCCCCTGCCTGTCCTGAGGTCCCTGGGGCTGGGTCCTTCCCCACTTGCCCGCGAAGCGCTGACCCTGCTGGCCTCGACCCCAGGATTATCCACCAGGACGGGTACTCGCTGGAAGAGTGCCTCGAGTTCATCGCCATAATCTACGGCAACACGTTGCAGTCCATCCTGGCCATTGTGCGCGCCATGACCACACTCAACATCCAGTACGGAGACTCTGCACGCCAGGTGTGCCAGGAGGCGGGCTGAGCGGGCCTCCGGGGACTCAAGGCGTGCGGCTGCACCCTTGTCCCTGGCCGCCACCAGCCACTCTCACCCTGCCCCTAGGACGACGCCCGGAAGCTGATGCACATGGCGGACACCATCGAGGAGGGCACGATGCCCAAGGAGATGTCAGACATCATCCAGCGGCTGTGGAAGGACTCCGGTATCCAGGCCTGTTTTGAGCGCGCCTCGGAGTACCAGCTCAACGACTCAGCGGGCTAGTGAGCGCGCGGGCAGCGCGGGGCGCGGGGTGCGGCGGGGGGGACCCTCCACGCCTCCCCACCCACCACAGCCGGGTCTCGCGCAGCTATCTCTCCGATCTGGAGCGCCTGGTAACCCCGGGCTACGTACCCACCGAGCAAGACGTACTGCGCTCGCGAGTCAAGACCACGGGCATCATCGAGACGCAGTTCTCCTTCAAGGACCTCAACTTCCGGTACGACCCGCGCGCTAGCCCAGGAGGTCACTGCCCCAGGCCCGGTCCCGCTCCGGGGACCCCATCCCTGCGATAGGCCCTGCCCCTTCCCGGATACCCCGCCAGCAAAAAGGGTGCTAGTCCCAGCCGAGAGCTCCCCAACCAGCACTGGGCGAGGGGATGCCTGCGGGCAAGCCCAGGGGGCCCGGGGCGGGGTTTCAGGCCCCCGCGGCCCCGCAGGATGTTCGATGTGGGCGGGCAGCGCTCCGAGCGCAAGAAGTGGATCCACTGCTTCGAGGGCGTGACCTGCATCATCTTCATCGCGGCGCTGAGCGCCTACGACATGGTGCTGGTGGAGGACGACGAAGTGGTGCGTGCCAGGCAGGGTCTGTGTACCAGGAGCGAGGTGGAGCTGCTGGCCCCTGGAGGCAGAGACCGCGCGCTGGGTGGGGGGAGGGCCCGAGAGGGGAGGACCGTCCGGGGCGGCCTGAGGAGGCCGGGAGGCGTTCAGCAGGCCCACCTGGGGCAGTGCGGGGCGCCCTCTGCGGGCCAGCTGAGCGGGAAGCCCCGCGCGGCCGGGAGCCCAGAGAGCAGGGCTGTGGGTCGGACGCGGCCACCGGTGCCCGACAGCCACTGCCCTCCTCAGAACCGCATGCACGAGAGCCTGCACCTGTTCAACAGCATCTGCAACCACCGCTACTTCGCCACGACGTCCATCGTGCTCTTTCTCAACAAGAAGGACGTCTTCTTCGAGAAGATCAAGAAGGCGCACCTCAGCATCTGCTTCCCGGACTACGATGGTGAGACGCCCGCACGGCCGCCAGGCGGCGCCCCCGTCCCACGATCGCGGCACGCGCCCCCGGCGCGGGGAAGGAAGGGCTGGGCCGAGTGAGAGCTCCCGCCCCCGCAGGGCCCAACACCTACGAGGACGCCGGCAACTACATCAAGGTGCAGTTCCTCGAGCTCAACATGCGGCGCGACGTGAAGGAGATCTATTCTCACATGACGTGCGCCACCGACACGCAGAACGTCAAATTTGTCTTCGACGCTGTCACCGACATCATCATCAAGGAGAACCTCAAAGACTGCGGCCTCTTCTGAGGTGGGTCGCGGCCCTCTCCAGCGCCTCGCCTCAATATCCCAGCTCCGCCCCAGCTCACCACTCCACGCCAGCGCCCTGGCGCCTCACCTCCAAATCCCGGTGCCCACTGCCTCCAGGCCCCACCAGCACCTCAGGCTCCACCCATAGCCAGAGGCTCCGCCCCACTCACACAAGTCCTGCCCATTGAATTTCTTTTGGCCCCGCCCTAAGGCATCAGGTGTCACAGCTTCTAGGGCCGCCCTCAACACGCAATGCCTAAACCCGTTTATTTTGTGTCTCAGGTTTCCTTTTGCTGACTCGGTTTTCTTTGCTCTTCACAGCTGCCTGAATTCATGCGTGTCAGTTGCCCCGAGACCGGATAGCCCTAGCTGCCTTGCAGCCCCAGCCCTCAGGACCCTATAAGCCCCCAGAACTCCTGGGCCCCAGCCTGCCACCTCATCAAAGCCGTGAGCCCTGCTAGCTTTGAGGCCCACACCCTCCTCCATACCTCCCACAGTCTCCCAGCGTCCCATGCCCTCAACCCCAGCCCTGCCCTTCACTGCCTGGCTGCACTGGCCTCTAGGACTCACAGCCGCCAGCCCCAGCTAGGAAGGGGCAGGACTTGGGGAGGCTGAAGCTCTCCATGACTCAGCAGTGCCCAACTGACCAATCTCCCGCAGCTCTCCTGCCCCTGGGGGCCCACGACTCACCTTGTGGGTCTGGGCTCAGCAAACAGCCCTCCCTCCCAGTGTTTCATCAAAGACAGGGGATATCCCTCCCACACACAGGCCAGCTGCTCACCCTGCCACCTCCATGTGACAAGTTTGGCACCTGTCTACCCAGCGCCAGTGACTGTCCCTCCCAGCACCCTCCAAAGGGTCCAGAGTCCAAGCTAGCTCTGGCCTGTACAGTCCCCACATAAATAAATTAGTGGAGAGGGGGCAGATCTGGGGGTCCTCGGGTGCCAGAGTGAGACACAGCAGGACCTTTACCCAAATACCAGGTTCATTCAGAGCAACCCCCAGCCCCTCCTCCAGCAGGATCTGCTCCTTGGACACCAGATCCTTGGACAGAGGTCCTTGGACACCAGATCCACATGCCACTTCCCCACACACACATAGTACCCCCAGCTGACTGGACAGCAGGATGATCTGTTAAGGGAGGGTACTGTTGACACCAGCTATGGCCAATAACCGGGCTGTCCTGAGGGGTGGCTGGGGACAGAGTCCAGCTCCCATCGATTAGCCCAGACAGAGGACTCAGGATAGGACAAAGGCCCTGGCTGTGCCCAAAGGGGTCTACCTCAGGTGGGGTTACAAGCAAGCCCAGGTGACCCTCTTGTCCCTGCCAGCAGCTTCTCTTCCTCCCTCCATTCAGGATTCCCTGCAGGGGAAGCTGAGAGTCATGTCTGAACTATCAGGGACAGAGGCCCATGTCCCCACATCCCTGCTCCCTCCTTCTTCATCCAGCACCAAATCTCTGTTTATGCCCATGGGCCAGGGCCTGTGCTGCAGTCGGGGACAAGGAGCTTCTGTCTGCCAAGGCTGGGGCACAATTTACATTCCCTTAGCTAGACGCACACACTCAGCAATAAACCTTTGCATCCAGCTCCAGCTGTCCTTTCTTGGTGGAGGGCTTAATTATCACAAGTCATGGGCATTTATTAAGTGCCCAGTGCTGAGCTGGGCATGAAGTGGGAAAATGGCCTCTCCCAGGAAGAAGTGCCTGGTCTGACAAGGTGGGGCACTCTTGGGGGTATGGGACCAACTCATGGCTCTTGACAGGGGTTGAGAGAAGAGCTGCAGAAAAGTTTCACAGGGACAGTCTTGGATCAAGAGGGAGTTTTGAGGTGGAGGCTCATTCTGGCAGGGACAGTAGTATATACCAATCCTGGAAACATGAGCTCATGGCCACAGGAGTTCAGTGGAGCAAGAGCAGGGGAGGAGAGACGTGGACAGGTGCCCAAAGCCAGTCGGAAGCCCTGGGCTTTCTCAGAAGGTGATGGAGAGTCTGGAAAGCCCTTGAAGCAGGAAAATAATTGCGGGGCTGGGATTAGGGTGAGGCAAGTGAGGCACACTCACCTCGGGTGCAAAATTTAAGGCAATGCCAAAAAATTTAGTAACCACGATAAATAACATTAGCATAATATTTTTAAAAATCGAAATGAATGCAAAACCCCAAAGAACAAAATATCAAAATCCAACAGAGGATCCAACAGAGGCATGCTAGGACATATCAGGGCTTGGAGCAAATGGAAACTATCTGTTGCTATGTATGTTTTTAGGGTTTTTTTTTTGCCAGTTTTAAAAATACTTGTATCAAAAAGTTTACTATCTTAACCACTTGCCAGGGTACAGTTTGGCGGTGTTAAGTACACTCATAATGTCATACAACCACCACAGTTGTTCATCTCCAGAACGCCTTTCCTCTTGTAAAATGGAAACTCTGTGCCTATGAAACAATAACCCCCCATCCCTGCCTTCCCCCGGCTCCTGGCACCCACCATTCTACTTTCTGTCTCTGTGAATGTCACTGCTCTAAGCGCCTCAGATGTGTGGATCGCTGTAGTCTTTGTCTTTTCGTGACTGGCTTATTTCACTTAGCATCGTGTCTTCAAGGTTTATCCCTGTGTAGCATGTGTCAAAATCTCCTTCCCTTTTTTTTTTTCGAATTTATTTAATTTAATTAATTTATTTATTTGAGACAGAGTCTTGGTCTGTTGCCCAGGCCAGAGTGCAGCGGCACAATCTCCGCTCACTGCAACCTCTGCCTCCTGGGTTCAAGTGATTCTTCTGCCTCAGCCTCCCAAGTAGCTGGGATTACAGGTGCCCACCAGTATGCCCAGCTAATTTTTGTGTTTTTAGTAGAGACAGGGTTTCACCATGTTGGCCAGGCTGGTCTCAAACTCCCAACCTCGTGATCTGCCCACATCGTCCTCCCAAAGTGCTGGGATCACAGGCGTGAGCCACGACGCCCAGCCAGAATCTCCTTCCTTTTTAAGGCTGAATAATATTCCATTGTATATATTCCACATTTTGTTTATTCATTCATCTATTGATGAATGGTGCTTCTGCCTTTTGGTTATTGTGAATAATGCTGCTATGAACATGGGTGTACAAATATCTCTCCCACCACCAGCCTCTGTTTTTTATTATTTTGGGTGTATACCCAGAAATGGAACTGGCAAATCATATGGTGAATCCTTTTTTTTTTTTTTTTTTGAGACTGAGTCTCAGTTTGTCACCAGGCTGGAGTGCAGCGGTGAGATCTTGGCTCACTGCAACCTCCACCCCCCAGGTTCAAGTGATTCTCCTGCCTCAGCCTCCCGAGTAGTTGGGACTACAGGCACATGCCACCATGCCCAGCTAATTTTTATGTTTTTAGCAGAGTCGGGGTTTCACCATGTTGGTCAGGATGGTCTCCATCTCTTGACCTTGTGATCCGCCCACCTTGGCTTCCCAAAGAGCTGGGATTACAGCCGTGAGCTACTGTGCCTGGCCTATTTTTAGTATTTTTAGGAACAATTTCCATAGTAGCTGTACCATTTTACATTCCCACCAAGAGTGCATAGGGGGTCCACCTTTCTCTACATCCTTGTGAACTCTTGTTATTTTCTGAATTTTGTTTTGTTTTTTTTGAGCAGAGTCACACTCAGTCACCCAGGCTGGACTGTAGTGGTGCAATCACAGCTAACTGCAAACTTCACCTCCCAAGTTCAAGCAATTCTCCTGTCTCAGCTTCCTGAATAGCAGAGACCACAGTGGCACGACACCACACCTGGCTAATTTTATTTCTTTCTTTTTTGAGACGGAGTTTCACCCTTGCTGCCTAGGCTGGAGTACAATGGCTCATTCTCAGTTCACGGCAAGCTCCTTCCTCCTGGGTTCAAGTGATTCTCCTGCTTCAGTCTCCCGAGTAGCTGGGATTACAGGCATGGGCCACCATGCCCCACTAATTTTGTATTTTTAGTAGAGACAGGGTTTCTTTCTTTCTTTCTTTTTTTACTCCAATAGAGCCCGAGGGGTTTCTCCATGTTGGTCAGGCTGGTCTCAAACTTCCGACCTCAGGTGATCCGCCTGCCTCGGCCTCTCAAAGTGCTCGGATTACAGGCGTGAGCTACCACATCCAGCCACAATTTTTGTATTTTTAGTAGAGATGAGGTTTCACCATATTGGTTAGGCTGATCTTGAACTCCTGACCTCAGGTGATCCACCTGCCTCAGCCTCCCAAAGTGCTGGGATTACAGGTGTGAGCCACTGTGCCTGGCCTTTTGGTTTTTTTTTAAATAGTAGTATCTCATGGTAGTTTTGATTTGCATTTTCCTACTGCTTAGTGATGTTGAATAGCTTTTCCTGTGCTTATCAGCCATCTGTATCTCTTCTTTGGAGAAATCCCTATTCAAGTCCTTTGCCCATTTTTGAATTGACTTATTTTAATGCTGTTGAGTCTTAGAGGTTTTCTACATGTTCTGGAGAATAATTCCTTATCAGAGATAGGATTTGCAATTTTTTTTCTCATTCTATGGGTTGCCTTTTAAACTGTTTTATGTATTTTTAATGGTTAATTTTTTCCCAGAAAATTAAATAGTTGAAAAAACTTGAAAAAGTAGGTATGTTAAAAGTCACATTATTTTAAGCTTAAATGTTTTATTTATAACTTAAACAGAATTTCTTATAATTCTATTTTCCTGGCTTTAATGGAGACAAAAGTCACCAAAAATATTTTCAAATTCTGATTTTTGAAAAAATAATTATTAAACATTTTCATTAAGGCCGGGCATGGTAGCTCATACCTATAATCCCAGCACTTTGGGTGGCCGAGGGGGAAGTATTACCTGAGGTCAGGAGTTCGAGACCAGCCTGGCCAACATGGTGAAACCCCATCTCTACTAAAAACAGAAAAATTAGCCAGGCATGGTGGCACACACCTGTAGTTCCAGCTACTCGGGAGGCTGAGGCAAGTGAATTGCTGGAGCCTGGAGGCAGATTGCAGTGAGATTGTGCCAATGCACTGGGCAACAGAGGAAGACTCTGTCTCAAAAAAAAATGTTTTTTTCATTAAAACATGTATATAGGGGGACATATTTTTCCTGGGAGCCAATCTGAGTGTGGAGGAGGAGAGGAATGGGGCTAGGGTCCCCATGAGGCATAGGTATGTCTCCGTTATCCATTAGAACCCAGGGCTGCAAGGCGAGGGGATCAGTGACAGGGGTTGGGGTCTGAGTGGTTGACCAAGCACAGGCAACGCCCCCACCAAGCTGGTATTGTGGAGGATTGTTGGATGGGCTGAGTTTGCAGGATCAGCAGTGCTTGGGGGAGATGCCCAGGAGGCCGACTGATACTCAGTGCTCGGCAGAAAGCTGAGTGTAGGTGGCATCCTCAATGTCCAGGTGGTGGGGAGCTGTGAGCCTGTGGGAGGCTGGAGAGGGGAGCGTGAAGGCACCCAGGCTGAGCACAGGAAGAACACTGGATGGGGTTGGGAGCCCCATGCCCACGTGGGCAGTGATATCGGCGCTGCTCAGAAGCCTGGGCATCACAGGGATTCTGGCCAGTGGTGCAAGACCCCTGCTCAGTGCTGTTGCCCGGCTGAGCCGTGGCTGTTCATCTCTACTAAGGACCTACTCCCCACAGTTTGCTAGAGTGAGGTGGGACACGGATAGTGACAGAGGGAGGTAGTGGGCACGGGATAGGAGGCCTTGAGGAGCTGGAAGTGTTAGACTTGAGAGGGAGGAAGCGTCAGGAGAGGTGACCTATGGTGCCTTCCCCATAGCTGCCTTGTTTTGGCAGAAAGGTCATGCACTCCCCGGCCTTCCTGGGCAAGGGACAGAAGAGCCCCACCATGCAGGGGCTGGACCCTGCCCTCCAGGGAGTGCCGTCGCACACGTGGTTCTGACCCTGGGGCCTGGAATTCAGGGCCGGTACCCCTGGATCCTGTGAGCTGGGGACATTGCCTGGCTGTGGCCAGCAAGTGTGGAGGGGCCCTGAGTCTCCCAGCCTGAAACCTGTTTGGCCCTGCTCACCACACCAGTGTAATTACACCCTAAGGAGCAGGATCAATGGGTACCTGATGCCTGATTCACGGTCCAGGGCAGAGGATCAGAGAGCACTGGCCCAGAGTCAGCACAGTGGCCACACCCTAGTCTTATAGGTCGGGGGGCATTTACTGTGGGCACCTCCAGCCACCACCATCCATGACCTACAACCTCAAGGTGCCCCTGAGGGACCCCACAGCCTTCAGCTCTGGCTGTGGCGGGACTAGCCTGGCCCAGCCACCTACCAGAGATTAGACAAGCCTGGTGGACGGTTAATGCCGCTGACGTCAGGGCCTAGCTGGGTGGCCACTGGGGGTTTGGGCCCTCCCCACAGGCAGTAGCACAGTCCATGTGACCAGGGCTCATTAAGCCGCTTCAGTGGCCAGAGAAGCTGGGGGCCAGATCTCAGGAGAGAGAGGGCAGGCATGCCAGAGCTGTGGGGACCAGGCCTTAGCCATGAGGTCACCAGCTCTGGGGGCCCATGCCGGGGAAGAGCTGGGTAGGAGGGTTGCCTATGGGTCCCCTCCATACTTCTACACCCTTTGTTGTGACACTAAAGCCCTGTTCATGCCCAAAGAGGAGCCTTGCAGGCACCAAATTGAGCAGAGCAGAGACAGCAGCTGGGGTGTGGGTACACAGCCCTGAAGTGTGGGGGTGAGAACCACCTTTTCCTATGATGATTTCAAAACCCCGATCATGAGCGCAAAAGAAGCATGCTGCCCTGCACACGGCCCTCTGCTCACTAGGGCTAGCCTGACACCCATGCTCCTTGCCCTCCGGCCCAGCTGCTTTCTCCATCCAGAGTGCCCTTCCCTCCCCACCCTGGCATGTGCCTTTTTTCCTCTTGCAGAGCAAGTCCGTGGGCTGCTTCTCCATCAGGCTCTCCTTGATCTGTGCCCTCCAACCTGGCAGGCGCTTTCCCATTGAGACCACCTGGAGATAGCTCTTGGAGACACTGGGGCTGGGGCTGGGGCTGTGTGGGTAGGGTGGCAAGAGCAGTAAGTGTTGGACTAGCTAGCTCTTCATGGTGTCTCAGGCAGGGTTCACAGAGGTGATCTATGTGGGTGATGAAGGACAAGTAGGAGTTTGCCAAGGAGGTGGGACAGGGTAGGGAACCTTCAGCCCTGGGAAGCACGAGGGCAGAGGCACAGGAGCATGAAGGCTGGCGAGTTCTGTGAACAGCAGGAATGTGTACAGTGTGGCCAGCTGGGCTGAGGGGAGGTTGAGAGGCCTGCTGGGAGAAGGTGGGGGGATATGAGGGAGGCCAACCAGGTGTGGGGGCAGGAGTTGCAGGGGGTCAGAGGAGTCAGAGGACACAGATGCTGGGCTCTGGAAGGGCCAGGTTGGAGGCAAAGATGGGGCATCACTGTTGGAGACAGTCTTGGGGCACTGTGTGGACAGTGTGTCAGCAGAGGTGGTGGCATGGTGAGAATTGATGGCCTAGCTGGAGGCTGAGAGTTCATGACTAGAGAGGGAGGAGGAGAGCCAAGGGCTGTCGGGGCCTGGAAAGAGGATCTGAGCGGTCCTGAAACCCTGAGTTCCGCTTCACGGGTCTGGCAGACCCTCTCGGGCCTGGGTTTAAGTTTGTGGTGATGGGGCAGTGGAGGTGGGGGCTGAGCTGAAGCCTGAGATAAAGCTTTCCCTATCTTCCACCCCATGAGGCTGTCCCAACCCTGGGGTTGCTTGGATGGACATTCCCTCCAGCCTCTGGGAGAAGGCGACCAGCAGCTCTCAGAGCCACATCCTAGCTGTCCAGCTGTCCGGCCACCACAGGCTGGGCTGGGAGATTCGGCAGGTGGCGGGAAAGGCCTCCGAGCTGTGTTTGCCCTGGCTGGGGCCCAGGCCTAGCAACAACAAACAGTCAGCCCCTCCCCCAGCCTGGTCACAACTGGCCTGACCCAGGGACCCCACATCATACCCGCCTCTGGGCCTCCCACAGCAGCCCAGCCCAGCCAGCCCCTGCTTCCTCCAGTCTGGATTGAGGACCCCAACACCCACATGCCAGGTGACCTTGAGCCAGCCCTGGCCCCTCAGGAACTGCCAGTGGGAGTCACCAGCCCTTGGCAAATGGCTCCTGTGAGCATCCAGGGTGTCTGCAGGTGGGAGGGTAAGAGATGGGAGGCAGGCCTGAGACCCTAATCAGCACCTCTTCTATATGGCTCTGTCCCAAGTCAGAACCATGCCTTTTTGGAGGGTGGGAGTCAAGGTGAGCTCTGATCTGGGGATGGTATCAGCCCAGACCAGGAGTGAAAGGCAGCCCTTTCCCATTTTTCAGCTACCAGCAGGGCAGAAGTTCGGGTGGCTTGAGGTTTTCAGGGGTTGCCACCATCCCAATGCCTTTCTCTCTAGCCCTGCCAGCCAGAGCTGAGCCCCCTGCCTGGGGTCACAGCTTCCCCTTCACCCATTCCCCTGAGGAGAAAAGACAGCCATTTCCATGTGACAGAGGGAAACTGAGGTATGCCAGGGCTTGGCTGTGGTAATTCTGTGAGTCAGCAGGAGAGAATCCTGGAGTCCTGACTCCCAGCCCAGGGTGGAGGAGGGGTCGGGCATGTCCTCTGAGGGCATTCCCCCACACCGGGAAGCGGGGCAGGCATGGCACAGAGAAGACCAGCTTGGATAGGAACAGCAGAGGACATGAGATTAATCGGATCAGAGCCAGGGGCTGAGAAGCAAGGGGCACAGCTGTTCTGGGAACCCCCCCCCAGTTCACCCCAAAGCTCAGCATCTCCCCCAGCTTCCCAGTGACTGAACCTGGGACCTTAACACCCACTACCCACTGCTGAGCATCAGGACCCTGTGTGGAGAGTAGGCAGGGGTGAGATAGGAACCCCCAGCCAAGAATGGGGCCATCCTAAAACCCCTGTCCCCAGGGCACCAAATCCCAGGCCCCTTCTTGTGGGCAGGCAGACGGCTGTCTCCTATGCCTTCGAAATAAGGACGGGGGTCATGGTCGGGGGCCTCACGTGAGGCTCAAGCCAGCCAAGCCTAGCTCCATGCCTGACCTCACTGCCCCTGCCCTCTCTGTTCCAGCCTCAGCCTCCTCTGAATATCTGGGGTGGAAACAGAATTGATACAAGAAGCCCTCACACCCCCATCCCCACCCCACCCCTGGTTGGGAAAAGTGAGGCAGGTAGAAGAGGCATTCTGATGCCTGAGTGTGCCTGAAAGTCCCCCATTCAAGCATCCCTCACTGAGGCTATGCACTGCCAGTCCTCTTGGCTGAAGCTCCCCTTCTGGCTTTGGGGGGTGTGGGCAGAGCGTTTCAGGGGTTAAGGTGACACCCACAGACCTCAGAGAGAATCTGCTTTGGACTGAAGCATTCCGCCCACAAGACTCAACGGAGCCCCTCCTGCAGCTCTGCTCTCCCACTTAGGGGCTCCTTAGAGCGCCGGCCACCCCTTTGCTCCAGGCCTGCCAGGGCCCCCGCCGCTTCCCGACCAGCCCCTCCTCCCGCGGGCCGCCAGGGATTGGCGGGCGGGGGGCGGGCCGGGGGCGGGGCCGGGCGCCCTTCATCCCCCGTCGCTGTTGTCGCTGTTGCAGCCCTGAGTTCAGCCGGGAGCAGAGCGGACCTCACGGCCCGAGCGGAGCGCCGCGCGTGCCCAACCGTGAGGCCAGGTACCGCTTCGGGAGTTCACCCACCCGCCCAAGGGCATGGGTGGGCCGAGCCCTACTGTCCCCCCTCCTGCCCATAGCCGGACTCTGGGAAGCTCCTCTCTCCCCTCCTGACCCGGGCAGGCGCCCCAGCCTCTGGCGAACCAAAGCCCCGCGCGCTCCAGGCGCTGGTCTTGGGGACCCCCCAAGTCAGGACTCAGCGCCGAGCTTGAGCAGGGCGCTAGGTGTACCGAGAGGGACACGTCGTCGCCTTAGGGCCTCTTGGCAGGACGGGGAGGTACAGCGGGTCGGCGGCACCCAGGGCCGGGACCACAGGACGCCTTGCTCGGGGCTCAGGCAGCACGCCACAGGCTTCCTGAGGCAGGGCCCACAGGGGAGGCTGGAGAAGGCCTGAGGGGGGCACTCAAGAGGGGCCTGGACCAGTCCCTGGAGCGCTGCCCCGACGGGCGCCTGACAGGCAGAGCTGCCCGGCTGGCACGCTGGGAATCTGGGTATATTTATCCCGGCTGCGTTGGACAAGGGCTTAAGGGCAGATCGGGCCGGGCCGCCTGAGGGGCCGCGGGGTACATGCTGGTCCCAGAGCCGGTGCCATTTGCAGCGGAGCCAGCGGGCACGGCGGGCCCAGGGCGCGCGTGGCTCCCTGACCTGAGGCCGGGGCGCTCTGCGAGCTCCTCCCCACCTGGCGCGGAGTAGAGTGTAAGGCAGAGCCCTCGCAGCGCAGGGCAGAGAGAAGGAACCAAGACTTGGTTTGCAAGAGCCCGCCCCTACCCGGTTGGCCCCTTCGATTGGCCACAGCGAATGCGTGCGTTTGTTTACACCCGGGTAGGGGGAGGCTGGGGCGGGACCTGCGGGGACCCGCCCTTTTTCCCCCACAGGGAATGGGCTCCTGAACAGGTCTGAGAAAGGCTAAGTCAAAGGCTCTTGAGCCCTGGGGAACATCATGGAGGACATCCCACTCATGCCCATCCTTCCTTCATCCTGCCAACCCTGTCCTTTCTTCCATGACCGAGTCCAGCCACAGAGCTAGCCCTGGAAAAGGCCTGTGGACCCTCCACCCCTTCCTGTTCTGTAAAAGGTCTGGGATGGGGCTCATTTCCTTCTGGAAAGGAAGCAAATCCTCAGGCCTCTCAGTCTGGGGACTAGAAAGCTAAAGAGACCCAAGGACGGTTCCATTTTGAATGGGGAAAATTTGGCACAGCCATGGTACCCTTCCTGCAAGAAGCATTGCTGGCGGGAGGGACCAGGACTGGAAGAAGCCAAGCCTGGCACATCTCTGAGAGGGCTGGAATGACTGAAAGCAGAAATGGGAATCTGATTTCTTGACGATGGGAGCAGGGGGCTGAATCTCTGGGGAGGGTGGGGGTGTGTATCTCAGAATTTTGTTTTGCCTAGGCCCATGGGACCCATGTCTTCACTGGCCTCTCAAGCCACTCTTCGTTGTGTGCTGGTTCTTTTGGCCCATGTCACAAATGGTCCCCACACCAGTCCAGGGCTCCAGGTTGCCAGACCATGACAACTGGTTGCTTCTGTCCTTGTGCCACTACCCTAGGAAGTAGCCTTGGAGCCCTGGACAGATGGAGAAACTGAGACACAACAAGACTGGCTGGGTGGTTCATGGTCTCTGGGTTGGATCAGGGAAGGATTTTAAGCTGAACTGGACACACCCTGGAAGTCTGGGCTGAGCGTGAGGACAAGCAATCAGTTTGAGAGGAAAACATGTTTGCAGGGACGTGGCTCAGGGTGGGCCACCAGGGAGCGCAGTTTTGGCATCTCTGAACAGAAAGCTGAGGTGGAGTGCGCAGTCTGCAGTAGAAGTGGGACCCGGTGGGAGAATGTTCTAGTGCAGACATGGCTAGGGACCAGGCCTCACTTGGAGCAGGTAAGAGGGCTTGCAAGGGCCTCAAATGCATTCCATTCATTAATTTTTTTATTTTCTTCATTTTTTGAGATGGGGTCTCACTCTGTTGCCCAGGCTGGAGTGCAGTGGCACAATCTCGTCTCACAGCAACCTCTGCCTCCCAGGCTCAAGCAATTCTCCCATCTCAGCTTTCTGAGTAGCCGGGAGCTTAGGTGTGCAACACCAAGCCTGGATAACTTTTTTTGTATTTTTGGTACAGACAGGGTTTCACCATGTTGCCCAGACTGGTCTCGGACTCCTGAGTTCAAGCAGTCTGCCTGCCTCGGCCTCCCAAAGTGCTGGAATTACAAGTGTAAGCCACTGTGCCCGGCCATTCCATTCATCTAACATTTGCTGAGCACCTACTGTGCGCCCTGTGTATGCTGTCTAGTGAGTGAAGGGTAGGCCTTTGACTCTGGGTGGTAGGACAGACATAGGAGAACAGGGTGGGGCTCCAGAGGACCAGGCGGGGCTTCTGGGGGCCAAAGGGAAGGACCAGCTGCTGGGGCAGGAGGGGCTTTCCGGCCAGTGGCCTGGGGTGGCTTGGTTTTGAATTTCCGCTCTGCGGGCCACGTCCTGTACACAGCCTCCCAGCCGGCACGTCTGCACACGTGCAGGGCTGCTAAGAATGGGGGTCACTCTGACTGTCCATCATCTTTTCCATTGCTCAGGTAGACTAGTCCTGGGTGCTGGATCAGGGATCTCTGAGCTTTCCAGTTGGGCCTGGCTTTGTGGTCCTAGTGGGCTCAGCCCCACCTTCTGGGTGTCATAGCACCTAGTTAGTGGGGGCATAACCTGCTCTGTGGGGACCTAGAGGCACAGCAGCAGCCTTTTTGTGGGGTCCTTCAGGGTTCTGCCTGGCCATCTCTGCAGTGCCCATTGGGCCCACTGCCCCCTCACCTGGGCCCCCTGGCTCCCTCTCCCCTTCTCCCTCTTTCTGGGGCGCTCTTTTTCTTTAGCTGTCTCTTTTTTATTTTTTATTTTTGAGACAGGGTCTTGCTCTGTCACCCAGGCTGAGGTGCAGTGGCGCAATCTTCGCTTACTGCAGCCTCTGCCTCCCAGGTTCAAGCGATTCTCCTCCCTCAGCCTCCTGAGTAGCTGGGATTACAGGCACCCACTACCATGCTCAGCTAATTTTTGTATTTTTAGTAGAGACAGGGTTCACAATGTTGGCCAGGCTGGTCTTGAACTCCTGTGCTCAGGTGATCTACCCACCTCAGCCTCCCAAAGTGGCGGGATTACAGGCGTGAACCACCACGCCCGGCCTTGCAGCTGTCTCTTCCTCCATTTGGCTGTCTCTGACTGGGCACTCACTCTGTTTCTCACCTCCCTGGTTGTCTCTGTAACTCTCTGTCTCCCTGTCTGAATGTCTGTCTGCCTATCTGCATCTGATTTTTGTCTGTGTGTTTTTCTGTCTGTCCCTCTGTGTGCATCTGCATTTCCCTGTCTCCCTGGGCCTCTGCGTCTCTGTCTGTCTGTCTCTCTGTATGGATCAGTATGCATGGACGCATGGAGCTAATGTTTTCTCTCCCTGTTCGCTCCCTGTCTATCTCTCGTCCCACTCACTGCCTCTTCTTCCTGATGTTGGATGTCGCCCCTCCTCCAGGCCGACCTTGACTTTAGCCCCCCATCGGACTCTGAGGAGTCCAGAACTGCCCGAGGCCTGTGCTCCAGCTTTCTTTGGGGCCAGAAGTCCGGCTGTCCAAATATTTGGTCTCCTCCAGGGGATTCCGGGTCAGCAGGGAAGAGAATGGGCTGGCTGGCGCAGGGTCTCCCCTGTCCCTGGGGGGCCACAGTCATGTGATGTCCTGTCCTTTGCCTCAGCTGGGCCTCGGGCTGCACGTCCTTCTCAGCAGTCTGGCAATGGGGGAGGTGGGGGCTGCTGCTGCTCTAGCCCACTCATGAACCAAGAGCTTCTGGCTACAACCTCTAGCAGGGGCAGCCTGAGCAAGGAGGGTCCACGGCTGGGTGCGAAGGGAGGCCGAGGTGCCTAAGGTTAGGCGCAACTACAAGTATCTGTTAGAAAATGTACCCAGCCACAGGAAAGTCTACCTTCCGGCCCCAGCTGTTTCTCTCAGATCCTCCTAGACACCTCCGGATGCCCAGAACACAGACACAGACCTGAGATCCCAGGGCCAGGGAGCTGGGGGATGAGGGATTGACGTGGCCAGTAGATCAGTTCTCTGGGCCACCTGGCTTCCCCTGGATGTGCCCCCTTCTGCATGTCGCCTCGTCAGTATTAGCCCAGTGTTGTCCACACACTGGCCACTTGCATTGTTGTGTTGTTGAGGAGGATGTGGCAGACGGAGGACTGGAATCTACAGGGGTCAAAATCTGGAGACGTGGGTCTGGAGGAGGGTAAGAGGTGTCTTTTCTCTGTTCTAACACCCTCCTCCCACTTGCTCTGTCCCTAAACCCCTGACCCCAGCAATCAGATATCACTAATTCCTGTGGCTGTGCCTTGAGAACATACAGTCCAAATGTCTCCATTGGATCTGGTTTCATCCCTTACTAACGGCTTGTCCTAGGAGAAGGGGATCTTCCCTCTGAAGCCTGGAGGAACAGGTGGACAGAGGGGTAGCTGTCCAGTTGGGTACCAGACTTAGGAGGTGGGCACCCTGTCTCAGCCAAGGAGGGGAGTGGTAAAAATGAGCTGAGCTGGAACTGGGGGCAGCCCTCACCCCTGAGCCCCCAGGGATAATCACAATGGACCCTCAAGCCAGGCCAGCTGTCTCTCCTCTAGATCTTAGCTGAGGTTAGGAAGCCTGGGCCTTAGCAGTAAGCTCCAGGGGGTCTCTGCCTCCACTGGTGCAAGTGGCCACCAAGGTAAAAAAGAGTGTGAAGTCCTCCCTGTCACCAGCTCACTGCTGCAGACCCAGACCCACTTACGTCCCTGAGCATGGGGAAGGAAAGCAAGGCTCAGAGTCCTGGGGACTCTAAGGACGTTGATCCCTGGACAGAGAGCTGTGCTTCCTATAGCTGCTTGCATCAGCTGCCCTGAGGTGTCCTGGATTCCTGGGCCTCAAAATCTTTAATTAGCCAAACTCAACACCCGCCGAGGTGTGCCTGATGAATTCTCACCCAGTGATGTCCGCGTGGGTAGGCATTACCTGCTGCGCCACTCCTGTGGCTCCTGGCCCCTCCTGGCCCTTATCTCCCAGGAAAGCAAATAGGTCCCAGGGCAATGTCCTGGGCCATTGATTTACTTCCCAGGCTCACACTACATCCATGAAAGATGCCATTTTGATGACCTGCCCAAGGTCACTATGATCTCCCCATCCTAGCGCCTGGCCACTCTCTGGGTACCCATGGCCTACCCTGGGCAGGAAAGCCTTGGGGAGGCTCCTCACTCATCCCCAGCTTTGGCCAAGCCTCATGGGACCCCCTAGAGGATAGCAGTGGGGGAAGAACGCTGAGGTCCTGAGTGGAGGAGTACCATGCCGCTAGTCACATGGCGAGGCAGGGCCAAGCCCAGTGCTAGAGGGTCTACTCTGGGCTTTCACCACAGGGGATCAGGCTCTGCTGGCAGCCTTTTTTATGCAGGGGCAGTTCCCAAAGTTTACCCTGACTCCCTGATACAAAGGAGCCTGGGAGGCCACAGGCCAAGGGGTAGGAGCTGTCAAAAATGGGCTGGTAGCCTCAGGGAATGGCTGAGGGCTACATGCCAGGCTAGCGCTAATCCTCACCCTGGCCCCTCAGCTCTCCTCCCTGCCCTTGACCAAAGTCCAGACTCCTAGACCTGGCCTTTAAGGCTCTATCAGGTTTGTCTGTAGCCACAGAACCTTCCTTCCATCCTCACAGTCTGCCTGGTACCACACCTCAGGGCCTCTGCCTATGCTGTGCTCTCTGCCTGGTGCACTCTTTCCTGTTTGATACCCCAGGGTGCCTACTGGAATTTTAGGACTGGCTTCATCACCTCCTCCAGGAAGTCTTCCTTGAGGCCCCCTGTCCTCTTTTTTGAGACCCAGCACTCTGTGGTTCACACTCAGTTGCAGCAGGAGCCATAGGGTAGTGATGAGGGTGCTATTTGGGGGGTTTGTCTCTTCCAGGCTGGAGGTCACTTGAGGAGCGATATTCTATATCCTTTCTGGGATGTCAGGCCCCAGCCCAAGACCCAGAAATGACTGGTCATGATTGAGTAATAGCCACCAGGCCCCATGGGTCTAGGCCCAGCTCCTGCAGGGGGGATGGGGAACCTGGAGCTCAGACCTCAGACACCTCCCGCGGCCCATGCCACGGACTGTGGTCTCCCTGGAGGCAGTGCCTGGCTGCTAGGGAAGGATATTAGGGCAGAGAAGGGTGCTTTGTCCAGATTGCCAGCTCAGCACACTCTGAGGGCCTGTCCCAGCCTGCCCAGGGCAGGGGGCTGAGAGAGGGCAGCCCCAGCTGAGTGAGGGGGCAGGGGGGACTCTGGAGTAGCTCTGGATGCCAGCACCGGCATCTCCATACCCAGTTGGGACCCTTGGAGGGATGCTCATGGCAAGGCTTAGGGCAGGGGCATGAGGACAGGCAGATCTAGGGAACTCTGGGAGCGGGAAGAGGGCTCAAGAAGAGATGCTAACATTGTTTTGGTCCTGAGTGGGTAGGGCTTGGAGGAGAGGAGGTAGGACACTGGCATCAGAAGGAGAGGCAGGTTTGGGGGATGCAGGAGTGCCAAATATGGGGTCTCCAGGGCCCAGGTGCCAAAATCTAACTCTGGCCTGGGGCTGCCTGGGACAATGCAGGGAGGGAGTCCTCTGACCAGAGAGGCCAGAGGCTGCTGTGACCTCTGCTGCCTCTGGGGACACCAGGCCTGAGGCCTGAGCCCAGCCTCTCCTGCTCACCCCTAGCCCTGAGTGCTACGTTTGAGTCCCCCAGTGCTCCAGATTCAAGGGCAGACCTGAGACCATCAGGGGCCAGAGTGGGGATGGGGAATTCAGGGCAGAATTTGGGGTTCCCCAGCAGAGAAGGCACCACAGCTTCAAGACCCAGCTCTGGCTGTCCTGCCTGGCAGGGCTGCCCCCTCCCTGGTCTCCACTCTAGCCTCAGCTCTCCTGCTGGCCAGGCTGGCCTTTGGGGTGTCCTTACGGAAACTGGGTGCACTATGCCCAGCCACCTCTGGGTATGAAGCAGGCAATTCCTGGACCCAGTGATGGGAGAGGGGCCAGTGAGTTGTCTGGGCAGTGGGCAGGGGTGGTGGGGGAAGGGGAGCTGGTTCCTTTGAGGCCCAGCAGAGCCAAGCCCTGAAAGCAGAGAAAGGAGACTGATCTGGTGACCCAGGCTCCTCTATAGCTGGCCAAGGGCCTGAGCTCCTGGCCTGGGGCCCTAGGAAATGGGGGTCTGTTCAGAGGGTCCACTCCTAGACAGCGGGCCCCTGAGGATTGGGGGTTTCCCTGCCTGGCAGTGGAGGAAAGGCTTGGAAGAAAACATGGCCCTGAGGCCAGGACTGTGTGGAGGGTGAAGCGTGTATGGCACAGAGAACTGGCCCTGGAGCACCCATTTCCTGGAAGGCCCCCCAAGGGCCCTTTGCCACAGCCAGGCGGGAAGGGCCCAGGTGTCCAGCCACCCAGCACCGCCTCAGGCATCCTGGCTCCGGGGAGGGGGGACAGCCTCTGCGCCTGCCGTTCCCAGCGCCAGCTCTCAGCCCACAGAGGGCTCTTTGTTCTGGCTGCCAGCAGTGCCCGCCGGGCGGCTGGGAACAGGGCCCATAGCCCTCACCCTCTCCCGAGGCCTCCAGCCGTCGGGCAGTGCCATTCTAGGTTGGACAGGAGGTCCCTGGACATGGGGCCAGTGTAGGAAACCATCTCCCAGTACTAATGTCAAGGAGGGGAAGTCTGTCCTGGGTACATACCCAGAGTGAAGTCTGGGCGCCTGAGACTGAGCATCTGGGGTGCTGCTGCCACTGGGCTCTGCACTTGGGTCATCCAGATGACCCTCACTTCACAGATGGTGAAACCGAGACCCCAAGGGCTTGCCTGGACTGGTGTGCGTGTAAGAGGTGCATTATGTACTGGCTAGGGTGTCCCATCAGAACATCCTGGGAACTCAGGTGTCCAAGCTGGATTCCCCCAATGGCAGATCTCAAGGAGGCAGCAGGCAGAGCTGCATGTGCGGGTATGTCCCAAGTGGGCATCCTGGAGGTGTGCTATGGCGGCAGGCCTCATGTAGGAGGCTGGGCCATAGGCCCAAGTAACGGGGCTAACCAGAGGGACCTGGCTGCTCTGCAGACATCGGACTGTTGGTGTGAGACCAGTGCTCCTGGTGGTGTGCCCTGAGCCATGGAGGCGCCTTTGCAGACAGAGATGGTGGAACTGGTGCCCAATGGCAAACACTCAGAGGGGCTGCTCCCAGTCGTCACCCCCATGGCATGCAACCAGAGGTGAGTACAAGAGGGACCCAGTGGTGGCTCAAGACAGGGCAAGGCAGGGGTAACAGAGCAAAGGGCTGGAGCAGAGCCACCCACCCTGACCTGTGCCTGCAGGGTCGAGGACCCCACACGGAGCTGTATTGAGGGCAAGAGCTTCCTACAGAAAAGTCCCAGCAAGGAGCCACACTTCACTGACGTGAGTGGGGCAGCAACGGGTTGTAGGAGGGCACTGTGGGGTGCTTAGATGCAGTAATGAAGTGGTCTCTGGCAGCAGTGGGAGACTGAGGGACAGGAGGGGGACACCACGATGCCCCTGTGCCTTGCTGACTCCTCCCACCCCTCCCCATCCCACTCTGGTGCCTGCAGTTTGAGGGGAAGACATCGTTCGGGATGTCAGTGTTCAACCTCAGCAACGCCATCATGGGCAGCGGCATCCTGGGACTCGCCTATGCCATGGCCAATACAGGCATTATCCTTTTCCTGTGAGTGCCCTCAGAGAACCTTCTAAAGATAGGGGCCCTAAGCAAGCCACCAACCATGACCTCCCGGGACCTGCCAGTTCCCTGTCCCAGCGCCCAGGCTGCAATGGGTGGGCACTTCTTACACTAACAAACCACGGCTGAAAAAAATCTCCACAGCCAAACAAATATACCTCACTGCCCAGTTATCCCACTGAGGTCACAACACAGGCCGGCCTTACAGGCCAGAGACTGTCCTTCTGTCACTTGACACGTGATGGCCAAGCCCCACAGCCAGGCCTTGTGTGGGCACACGTGTCCTTTGCCTGGGGGCTCTGCCCTGAAGCCGGGATGGAAAACATGTTTGTTCCAAGGACTTGAGAAAAGGAGGTGCTTAGGGGGCAGTCACAGGGACACTCTTGACCCAGAGGGCCCCTTCTGGGGTGTGTCCCACCTTGGATCAAACAGGGTGATGTTCATCACCCCTGGGGCCTGCTGAGCTTGCATCCATACCTGTTGGGAGTCCACATGCCCAAGTCACAGACCCTCCACCCCAGGCCTCCCAGAGACCCTCACTCTCTGTCATCCAGGGGAGCCCCAAATGGCCTCTTTTTCTTTCATCTTCCCATGTGTCCCCAGGTTCCTGTTGACAGCTGTCGCCTTGCTCTCCAGCTACTCCATTCACCTGCTACTCAAGTCCTCAGGGGTCGTGGGTGAGTTTCACACCAGCCTGGAATGGGCGGGAGCTGGTGGGTAAACTGGGGCAAACTCCTGACTTCTTGACCCTGCTCCCATAGGCATCCGTGCCTATGAGCAGCTGGGCTACCGTGCCTTTGGGACCCCAGGAAAGTTGGCAGCGGCCCTGGCCATCACACTGCAGAACATCGGAGGTGAGAGCAGTGGGCAGGGGCAGGCAGTTAGTGAGTGGACAGCTTTGAAAGCTAGCTGGTTGGGCTGACCCCAGCGCCTGCCTGCCCCTCTCCCCACAGCCATGTCCAGCTACCTGTACATCATCAAGTCTGAGCTGCCACTTGTCATACAGACCTTCCTGAACCTGGAGGAGAAAACCTCGTGAGTCCTGGGGTGGGGAGGGGAGGGGAGGGGAGGGGTGGGGTGCAGTGAGGAGGGGTGGGGTGGGCTGGGGCTGGGTGAGGGTGGGAGCCCAGGCTGGGCTAGTGGGAGAGACAAGACAGAGCAGACAAGTGGCTGCTGGAGGGGGAGTTGCCAGCAGAGCCAGCATTCAGTCCACACTCACTAGGGAAGCACCTAGGGGTCCCCCTGCCTCCGGAAGGGGCATGCGGGGCTAGGGGCAGAGTGCAGCTGAGGAAGCCAGGCCCCTCCTTGCCCCGGACTCAGGGTGTGAGTGTGGGAGCCTCAGGCTTAGCTCTAAGCACCTGCTATTTCTGACCATGAGGTTGCCCCCCCTCCAAGAGATTAAGCCCAGGTGTCCCAGTTGCCTATCACTTTAGCCAGCATTGACTGGGCATCAAACATGTTTTGTGGGACAGAGGAGACACAGCTAGGCCCTGCTGTTGACAGCCCACCCCGAGCAAGCAGAGGGACTGGGAGGTTGAGAGCAGCTCTGGAAAGAGGGAGAGCTGGTATTCTGCCCCTGGGGGTCCCTGGGCCTTTCCCAAGGAGTTGGCTTCGGAGCTTGCCTTTGAGGACAGTCCTGGCCCTTATCCCCTTGTTCCCTTGTGCCCCATATCCATTCCTGGTGGGCAGAGGAGGGGGCAGGATGAGGCAAGGCCCAGATGCCAGAAGGAACCACAAGGGGCTCTGGTCATTGCAAGTGCCTGAAACCCCTGTGGAAAACACTACCTCCCTCTAGAGCCAGCTCCCTTCCTCCCACACACCTCCCTCCAAAGGCTGGGCCCAGGCCTGTGTGTCCTGAAAGAAGCAACAGCAGTGCCTATAATCAAGAGGGTCTCGAGCATGAGCTGTGTGCCAGGCTAGAACCTTAGTTCTCACATCATCCTGAAGGAGAGTGCCGAGGGCACGCCCATTTTGCAGATGAAATGTGCAAAATGGGCTGTGGACAAACGTTCTTCAGATGCTGTGGACAAACATTCTTCAGATGTCACTCAGTGGCACCACTGGTGACTCCAGCAGAGGGAGGCAGGAGCCCCATCCCAGGCGGAATGGATTCTGACCCTGGCTTCCCACTCCCATCCCTGCAGGGACTGGTACATGAACGGGAACTACCTGGTGATCCTTGTCTCTGTCATTGTCATCCTGCCCCTGGCACTGATGCGGCAGCTTGGTGAGTGTGGCAGGGTCAGAGCCTTGGAAGGGATGTTGGAGGCGCACATGGGAGGACCCCCGATCTCACAGTGCCCCTCCACTCTGCAGGCTACCTGGGCTACTCCAGTGGCTTCTCTCTCAGCTGCATGGTGTTCTTCCTAATTGCAGTGAGTCACCCCTCCATGTTGGCCGAGAAAGGGGGTGGCAGGTCTCCCGGGGGAGTTCCCTGTCAGCAGGAGTGGGCAGGTCTCTCTGGGAAGCCTGGGCCAGAAGGCAGCTCCGCCAGTCCTGATCTAGATGTGGCTTCATGGTGACTTCCCAGGCAGCCTGCCTGGCTCTGACACCCTCATCCCTCCCCACTCCAGGTCATCTACAAAAAGTTCCACGTGCCCTGCCCACTGCCCCCCAACTTCAGCAACACCACGGGCAACTTCAGCCATGTGGAGGTCATGGAGGAGAAGGTGCAGCTGCAGGTCGAGCCTGAGGCTGCAGCCTTCTGCACCCCTAGCTACTTCACGCTCAACTCACAGGTTCCGACAGGCCAGGGTGGGGCGGGGGCCCGGTGATAGGAGGGGACTGCCTTGACACAGCCCCATGTTTCCCCAGACAGCATACACCATCCCCATCATGGCCTTCGCCTTCGTCTGCCACCCCGAGGTGCTGCCCATCTATACCGAGCTCAAGGAGTAGGTGTCTGGCTGGGAGCAAGGGCAAGGCTGCCGTGAGCTGGTCTGGGGAGAATGGATGTGGTCCTAAATGTGGGGGGGTGGGGTGACAGAAGCCAAGTCACTTTATCTACGATCTTGTGGCATTCATGAGAGGCAATTAGGGGCAAGAAGGAGACCCCGTTGGCTGCTGAATGGTGAAGGTATGGTGCCAGAGAGACCTTGGGGCACGTGGGGTCTCCCAATGTGACCCAGCTTGTCACCAACACCTGTCCCCCACTTACCCACAGCCCCTCTAAGGAGAAGATGCAGCACATCTCCAACCTGTCCATCGCCGTCATGTACGTCATGTACTTCCTGGCTGCCCTCTTCGGCTACCTCTCCTTCTACGGTACGGCTGCACAGATGGGCAGAGGCCGAGGCCAGGCTAGGGAGAAGGGGCTGGTTGTGGCCATGGTGCCCTGCATACCAAGGTGTGTGGTGCCTGTCTGTGCCCTGCCACGGTGGAGATGAGTCTGCACGCCAATCCCCAGTGTCGGGGTTCCCCAGGCAGCTCAGATCCCACCTCCTTCCTGGGGCCACCTGCTGACCATCCTCCCTGCCTGCCACAGACGGGGTGGAGTCGGAGCTACTGCACACCTACAGCAAGGTGGACCCGTTCGACGTGCTGATCCTGTGCGTGCGCGTGGCCGTGCTGACGGCAGTCACGCTCACAGTGCCCATCGTTCTGTTTCCGGTGAGCTGGTGGGCAGGTGGCCAGACCAGTGGTGGGAGGGGCTGATGGGGCCAACAGGCTGATGATTCTTCCCACCTGCCCCCAGGTGCGCCGCGCCATCCAGCAGATGCTGTTTCCAAACCAGGAGTTCAGCTGGCTGCGGCACGTGGTCATTGCCTTTAGCCTGCTCACTTGTATCAACCTGCTGGTCATCTTTGCCCCCAACATCCTGGGCATCTTTGGAGTCATCGGTGAGGGTCTGGCCCTGCTGTGGACATAGGGTATTCCCCAGAGAAGTTCACCTCTGCAAATCCTGGCGGATTCCTGAGCTTACACCCTATATTAAGTGCAGTGACCCATATGCACAGTTTGGCCTCCCATGTGAGCTTTTGTCCATAGGCTATTCTAATCCCTTTTCAGGGCTCAGAACCACTAAGTTAGTCCCCCTTCCTGGAGGACAGGGGTGGACCCCAGGATTAGAGGCCTCCTCAGAGGAGCTGACTGGGTCTTGTCCACATTTCACATGTGAGGAAACTAAAGTTCAGCGTGGCTAAAGGAGCAGCAGAGCCACACAGCTGGTGAATAGGAGCCTTGGGCTTGATTCAGCCCCAGGATCACTGGACTCCAAGTTTGGCACTGTATCCACTGCCTCATTCCAGATGGGGCTCTCAGTTGGTAGAGCACACAATTCTGAAATATCTTTGGGGTGACCCAACTCAGAGGACTAACAAACTCTGCCAGGACTGACAAACAGAACTGGGGGCTGAGTATCATGGATATCACAGACAGTACTCTTGGTTCTCTATGTCTGAAATCCAACCCAAAATGCATTAAGCAGAAAGGAATCCACTGGCTCAAATAACAGAGAAGCCTTCAAGTATATCTGTATCCTGGAGCCCAATACCCTTAAGCCCTCATCTCTCTCCATCTCTTGACTTGCCTTTCCTCATTGCTAGCTTCATTGGCTGACATTCTTCTGACACCGACATCAGCAGCCTTCCATCCTTGTGGATGGAGAACTAGGGGGAGAGGCTGGTGGGCTTCCCAGAATCAGGCAGAACTCTCCAGTGGTCTCAACATGAAACTCCCTCAACAAGGAATGTTTGATCTCATTGAAGAGTCCACCCCGAACCTTAGTCAGTAGGTGAATATGAGCCAGCAGTGGCCATGTCTTGTTCTTTGCAGGTGCCACATCTGCCCCGTGCCTCATCTTCATCTTCCCTGCCATCTTCTACTTCCGAATTATGCCCACGGAGAAGGAGCCTGCAAAATCCACCCCCAAAATCCTGGTGCGAGGGGCCTGGAGGCCGGTGGACTGGTATGGGGCTGAGGGAGCTGCCCTGAACTCAGACCTGACCCTGACTTCTGATCCTGCAGGCCCTGTGTTTTGCCGTGCTTGGCTTCTTGCTGATGACCATGAGCTTGAGCTTCATCATCATTGACTGGGCCTCAGGGACCAGCCGGCATGGAGGAAACCACTAGGGTGACCCTCATCCTGTTCTGTCTACTCACCCCAGCAGCCCTGCCCAGACTCTCCAGCTCCTGCTCCCATCCAGTGGCCAGTCAGGGGAGGAGAAAGACGCGATTAACACCGTGGCATTCAGCCAGGCCCCATGTCCTTCTGTGGAAGGTTTTTGTTCAAGAGCCAGGACCAAAGCCTTTGGGCCACTACCCCGCTGGGCTCCGGAGCTGCAGGGGCTTCCTGAACTGGGAGCAGGGTGGGGCTGTCGCCTTAGATCCTGCCCAAGCCCCTCATTCCCTCCTTGTACAGATGCATACACTGGGGCCCAGCAGCTGCCTCCTGAGGGGACACAGCCTATAGGGACAAACAGAGCTGGGATCCGGCCTGTAGCCATCCCCCTACCCTGCTGCTAGGCCATGATCTGCTTCCTGGGGCCTCATCTTCCCCAGACCACTTGTTTTCCCCTCTTTTATCCCCTGTCCCCTTTTCAGACACTTGGGCCCTTGGATACTCTTCTCCCATCCCCTTCACAGGATGACACCCTCCCATACCCCACAGCTGGGGCCAGCAGGTTCTGCTGAGGGTGGGCTTGTGTAGGTACCCCCAAGAGACCCCTGCCTTGTCCCTTCACCAGTCCTGGGGAGGCTGGGACTCCCCCTGCCACAAGCCTGGGCCACAGCTCACATTCCATTGCTGAGAGAAGAGAGAGGCCAAGGCCCAGAGTGGCCTGCCCCCGGGAGCCAAAGACCCCAGTGGCCACACTGGGACAGGGTGGGGAGGCTGGCAGCTCTCTTTTATAAATATTATACATAAGACTAGCTGTGTTTTCTATTCTTGGTCTCCATGGTCCCTGAATTCCTGGAAAGTAAGGTAGGGGCCAGAACATGGACGGTGATGGAGGCCCCCCATCTTGTCTAGGATGAGGGTGGGGATAGGGCAAGTCCACCACTCACCCCACCCCCTGCCTCCCAAACTAGCCAGTGGCACACTCAGACCCAGCTCTGGGCCTGGGCCAGACTCAGCACAGACCTGCTTTCTCACGGGGTGAGGTGGGGAGGAATTAATGAGTCCCCAGGAAGTGGGACAGAGAGTGGCCTCCGGAAGGAGGCAACGTGAGGTGCATCCCCAGCAGCTTCAGGGAGGGTCTGAGCTGGGGGCAGCTGAGCCCTGAGAGAGCCCTAGGAAGGGCCCCCTGCCCTCCCCTGGCTCCCAGGCTGCCGTTTCTACTCTCTGTCCATGCCCTGAGTCTGGGGACAAAAGTCCAGGAATCCTGTGCCCTGTTGGGCTGATCTTTTTATTAACAGTAAAATCTATGAATAAAGGGGGTTAGTAGTCCCTGTATGTGGGGCCCCAAATGGCAAAGGGAGGCAGGAGTCCAAGGTAGGGCAGGGGCTGCAAGGAGGCAGGACAGCCCCAGGTGCCCTGGCCCCAGTGGGACTGGGAAGCTGCCCACTGCCTTGGGCAGGCCTGAACCAGCTGGGATCCAGTGGGATGGAGCTGCCCAGGCCTTGGCGCCAAATCCTCATTAGGAGAGACCCTGAACCAGGCTAGGCCGCCGGGGAAAGGGCAGCAGGAAAGATCCAGTTTGAATTTGCAAGGCAGCTGCCAGCTCGGGAAAACCCTGAAGAAAGAACTTCCTCAAGCCGGTGGCTGCTAGGCCCACAGCAGTGCCAGATGAGCAGAGGGGAGCTTCCTGAGTCCCGTTCCCAACAGGCCCAGGCGCCTGACTCCAGTCTGGGGACTCACCCAGGAGCCCCATGGCCCCAGGAAAGAGCTGGACACTGGCCTAGAGGTGGATGCAGCGCAGGGTGTTCTAATGAGAGGGGCTGCCCTCTAGAGGTCTCAGTGGGGCCATAGCCCTGCCTGGAACCCTTGGCTTCTGGGCAGTGGGGGGCAATGACAGGCAAGTCCATCCTGCAGGCAGACCCAGGGGTCTTTTCTTATACTCCCCCCATCCAAAGAAGGCTGCAGTCAGAGCAGCAGCAGGACACCAGGCCCCTGCTTCAGGTCCCTCAGATCAAGGGGATATGCTAATGGTAGCACCCTGCCACGTGCATGCACACACACACACACACACACACAACTAGGGTGGGGAAGGATCCTGGGCCCTGGCCCCAAGAGGCCATCTCTGCCTACCTAGTCAGGCCTCCTCCAGCCTGACCATGGGCAGTAGGCTCCAGCAGGGAGGAGGTAGGTAATGTGGTCACTACACTGGATTCAAGTGCCAAGTGTCCACATGACTGTTTGAAAATGAGTGTCCCTTGTCCCTGGCTGTCAGATTACAGACACTTGGCCTCCACGTTCTGCAGGCCCTTGGGCATCATTAAGCATTTGTGTATGGGTTGACAGATTTTTCAGGTTTTTTCCTTTGTTATCCTTCTAAAAAATTGTTCTGGGGCCGGGCGTGGTGGCTCACACCTGTAATCCTGGCACTTTGGGAGGCTGAGGTGGGCAGACACTTGAACTCAAGATTTCAAGATCAGCCTGGGCAACATGGTAAAACCCCATCTCTAAAAATTAGCAGGGTGTGGTGGCTCATACCTGTAGTCCCATCTACTCAGGAGGCTGAGTCAGGAGAATCACTTGTGCCTGGCTGACTGAAGCTGCAGTGAGTTGTGACTGTACCACTGCACTCCAGCCAGGGCAACAGAGCAAGACTCTGTCTCAAAAAATAAATAAACAAATAAATAGATAAATAAATAATTCTGAAAAAATTATTCTGTTTGGAATATTGACAAGTTAGAGCAGCCTGAAGGTCCAGCACAGAGGTCTTCTATATTTTTCACTGTTTTTCTTATGATTGCTTATTATAGAAACATAAGATAATACAGAGCAGGAAAGGAGGCAAAACACATGAGTCTCAGTATCCCTACCCAGCAGCTGCCCTTGCCCACACCCTGCTCACTGTGTGCATAAGCACATATTTGCCTCTCGACTGATTCATTCATTCATTCATTCATTCAACAAGTACTTATTGAGATTTCCTACATGGCAGGCACTCATCTAGCAAATAAAGCAATGAACAAAGTGAAGACCCTGGCCTTCCTTGAATTTACAGTCCAGGTTGGGGATTAGATTCAGAAAAGAAACATTAAACCTAACCACTAAATTGTATCATGTGGTTGGAAGACGCTCAGTACGACAGGGAGTAAAAACAACAAGGTAAGGACAATGGGGGTGGGGGGACAGGGGTCAGAGTAGGACTGAGAAAGGAACTTTTTTTTTTGAGACATAAACTAGCTCTGTTGTACAGGCTGGAGTGCAGTGGTGCGATCTTGGCTCACTGCAACCTCCACCTCCAGGGTTCAAGTGATTCTGATTTTTTTTTTTAATATGGAACGCTTCACGAATTTGCATGTCATCCTTGCGCAGGGGCCATGCTAATCTTCTCTGTATCGTTCCAATTTTAGTATATGTGCTGCCAAAGCGAGCACGATTTTTTTTTAAGACGGAATCTTGCTCTGATGCCAGGCTGGAGTGCAGTGGCACGATCTCAGCTTACTATAATCTCCACGTCCTAGGTTCAAGCCATTCTCCTGCCTCAGCTTCCCGAGTAGCTGGGATTACAGGCAGGCACCATCACATCTAATTTTTGTATTTTTAGTAGAGATGGGGTTTCACCATGTTGGCCAGGATGGTCTCGATCTCCTGACCTCAGGATGTGATAGCCCGTCTCAGCCTCCCAAAGTGCTGGGATTACAGGCATGAGCCACCACGCCCAGTCTGCGATTCTGATTCTTGTGCCTCAGGCTCCCAAGTAGCTGGGACTACAGGCACACGCCACAATGCCTGGCTGATTTTCTTGGTATTTTTAGTAGAGACTGGGTTTCATTATGTTGGCCAGGCTGGTCTCAAACTCCTGGCCTCAAGTGATCTGCCTGCCTTGACCTCCCAAAGTGGTGGGATTACAGGAGTGAGCCACTGTGCCTGGCCAAGAAAGGGACTTTGATTAATTAGAGGTTTGGAGAGGGAAGAAGCCATGTGGATGCCTTCAGGAAAAGATTCCAGTCAGCAGGATCAGCCAGTGCAAAGCCCTGAGGCAGAATGTGCATGGCGTGTGGGAGAAGCAGCCAGGAGGCTGGAGTGACATGGGAGAGGAGAGAAGGGGCAGGTGGGGGGTAATGCAGGGGACAAGGGTTGTAGAGCCTTGTCAGCCACATAAGTACTCTGGAGTTTTCTCCGAGTAAGATGAGAGCCAACATTGGGTCCTGAACAGAGGAGGGGGCGTCTCTGAATCAGTAGCAACTTGAAGTTTCTTGCTTGTCTGTTTTATTTATTTATTTCCTTATTTAAGAGACAGTGTCGGCTGGGTGCCATGATTCATGCCTGTAATCCCAGCACTTTGGGAGGCCGAGGTGGGTGGATCACTTGAGGTCAAAAGTTCAAGACCAGCCTGGCCAACATGGTGAAACCCAGTATCTACTAAAAATACAAAAATTACCCAGGTGTGGTGGCATGCTCCTGTAATTCCAGCTACTTGGGAGCTGAGGCAGGAGAATCACTTGAGTCTGGGAGGCAGAGGTTGCAGTGAGCCAAGATCACGCCAATGCAGTCCAGCCCAGGTGACAGAGCGAGATGCCATCTGAAATTAACCAAAAACAAAAACAAAAACAAAAACAGAGACAGTGTCTTGCTTTGTCATCCAGGATGGAGTACAAATGACATGATCATAGCTCATGCTGCCTCGAATTCCTGGACTCAAGGGATCCTCCTGCCTCAGCCTTCTGAGTAGCTGGGACTATAAGCACATATCACCACTGCCTGCTTATTTGTTTTTCATTTTTTGTAGAGACAGGGTCTCACTATGTTTCCCAGGCTGGTCTCAAACTCCTGGTCTCAGGCAATTCTCCCACTTTGGCCTCCCAAAGTGCTGGGATTACAGATGTGAGCCACCGTGCCAGGCACAAGTCTAAGTTTTAAATAGATTATTCTGGCTGCTGAATTAAGACTAGTCTCTGGGTGGGGAATGGGGAGCAAGGGTGACACTGACACGAGGGCTCCTGCAGTAACTCCAAATAGTCATACTGGGTGGCTAAGCCCAGGTGATGGTAGAGGTGGGACGAGGCATTAGGCTTGTCCTAAAGGTAGAGGTGGCGGCGTTCCCGGATGGTTCAAGTATGGCAAGAGAGGCAGAAATAAGTCAAGGGTGACTCCAAGGTTGTCTAGGGATAGAGCTGCCACTGCAGGAGGCTGGGGGAGGAGCAGGCTTGGGAGGGAGATCAGTTTTGTCCATGAAAAATTTAAAACATTGACTGGACATCAAAGTGGAGGTGCCTGGTCAACTGCTGGGTGTAGGCATTGAGTTCAGTAGAGTGGCCAGTGATGGAGCTCTGAATCTGGGAAGCAAAGCAAGTGCTGTTTAAAGCCATAGGCCTGGATGAAATGGGAAGGAGCTAAGTTTAGACAGAGGAGGGCAGCAGTTAGCACTGAGCCCTGGAAGGTGAGGCAGAACCAGCAAAGGAGCTGGGCAGGAATAGCCAGGAGGTGAGAGGAAAACTGGGAGAGCATGGGCACCTGGGGCAAGGTAAGTGTCAGATGCTGCCAAGGAGGTGAGTGCAGAGGATGGACTACTGTATTCAGACATCTCTGGGATGCTAAGGACCCTGACTGGAGCACTTTTGTGGAGGAAGGGGCAGGCCAGCCTGGAGTGGGCAGAGGAGAAAGTGAGGGAGAATTGGAAAGAGCCAGTGTAAGCAACTTGTGTGAAGTGAGAGGGGCAGAGCCAACAGTGGCTTTTAAGAAAGACTGGAAAGAAGAAGGTATTGAGGGTGAGAGAATGGAAGCAGCTGGTAGGAGGGTAGGTTGGAGCTTGGTGAATGACTTCCAAGATCAGGGTGCTGGAAACTGAGCTGGAAAACAGTATATGGAGATTGGATAGTGGGCTCTGAACAGCAGGGAGTATGCAGAGTGGCCACTGATCTGCCTGGCTAAGTGCTGGTGGCTAGGGACGCACTGGGTCCAAGACGCAGCCAGGGACAACAAGGAGCCGTGGAGAGACCCAGGGGACCATTCAGATGTCTGGTTAGACCAGGCACTGTGGCTCACGCCTGTAATCCCAGCACCTTGGGAGGCTGAGACGGGTGAATCACTTGAGGTCAGGAGTTCAAGACCAGCCTGGCAACATGGCGAAACCCAATCTCTACTAAAAATACAAAAATTAGCCGGGCATGATGGCACACACCTGTAATTCCAGCTACTCCGGAGGCTGAGGCAGGAGAATTGCTTAAACCCAGGAGGCAGAGGTTGTAGTGAGCTGAGATCACACCACTGCACTCCAGCCTGGGCTACAGAGCAAAACCCTGTCTCAAAAATAAAACAAAACAAAAAAAAGATGTCTGCCTGGACTCTAGTTTAAAGTCACCCAGCAACCTACTTTTCAACAACTCGGAACAGTAATAATTGACTGAGAGTAGCCAGGCTACTGGCTCATGCCTATAATCCCAGAACTTTGGGAGGCTGAGGCAGGTGGATCACGAGGTCAGTAGTTCAAGACCAGCTTTTCCAAGATGGTGACCCTGTCTCTACTAAAAATACAAAAATTAGCCCGGCGTGGTGGCGGGCGCCTGTAATCCCAGCTACTCAGGAGATGAGGCAGAGAATTGCTTGAACCTGGGAGGCAGAGGTTGCAAGTGAGCCGAAATCACTCCACTGCACTCTGTCTCAAAAATAATAGTTAATAATAATACCTGGCCGGGCGTGGTGGCTCACGCTTGTAATCCAAGCACTTTGGAGACCAAGGCGGGCGGATCACCTGAGGTCAGGAGTTCAAGACCAGCCTGACCAACATGGTGAAACCCTGTCTTTAAAAAAATAAATAGAAAAAAAAAAGAAAAAAAATAATACTTGACTAAGAGTTACTTAGAAAGAAAAGCAGCCCTGGAAAAATCTGAAAGCATAAAACTTTCCAACCACACAAGTCTGCAAATCGCCTAGCTACACACACCGGATTAGCCAGCGACCTAATCCGCCAAACTATGCGGGAGGCGGCCTCTGCTGACCCCTAGCGGTCACCAGCGGGAGTCTGGCTGCTAGGTGACCCACCGACACGTTGCCCCACCGGGTGGCTGGGTTGGTCGGTCGCCCATGGTCGTGCGGCCGACCCTTGAGGCTCCAGGACAGTCCTGGAAGTCTTCCTGGCAGATGCGTGGGAGGAAAGCGGACAGAAGGGTTGGAGGCGGGAGGGGAGAGGTCCCCCTGGATGGGTAGGGCCTCGACGCTGAGCATCGTGCGCAGTGCGTACTGCAGGGAGCCAACCAGACCCTCCAGGGACTGCCTGACCTTGGGGGAAGCCCGGAGTAGAGGAAGGGACCGGATCCCCAGACCCACCCTTGACTATGTGTTCTGAGAGTAAGTTTTACCCAGCTCCTCTCTATCCTCCCGATGACTCTGAAGTCAAACTCAGCAGGGCATCCGAGCTCCCACGGCGCAGCGGCCCTGAGCTGGCAAGGGCGATGGGCACGGAGCCACCCCGCCCTCAGGAAGCAGGTGAGGTGCTCAGCGGCCGAATCACCCAAATCACCGTCTAATCTCAGCTGTCAAGTGGAAGCAGGAGAGGGAGCAAGCGTCTCCCGATGGAGGGTGTGAAGAGCCAGACTGGAGGAAGCAAAAAGATGGGTGTCACTGGGGACGTTCTGCGGGTGAGCCGAGGGCGGCTACCGCGGAGGAGACCCTGGCAAGTTGGGGCCCCGCGCGGGGCAAGGGCGAAGGAGTGCCACGGAGGGCTCGTTACAAGAGGACGCGGGACGGCTGCAGCCCTGAGGAGACCGGGGCCTCCATGGCCAAAGAGTGGCAGGTCGGCGGAGGCGGGGGCCAGGCCCGGATAGAGAGCGAAGCGGGGCCGGGCGCAGTGGCTCACGCCTGTAATCCTAGCACTTTGGGAGGCTGAGGTGGGTGGATCACCTGAGGTCAGGAGTTCAAGACCAGCCTGGCCGACATGGTGAAACCCCATCTTTAAAAAAAAAAAAATAGGGCGAAGCGGAAGAGGAGGCAAGGTGGGGGACACCGCGAGTGGGGGCCGCGAGGCGGTGGCCTGGGCACGCGGAGGTGCTGGGTCGGCCTCGGCTCCCGCGCTGTGCCCTAGGACCGCCAGGAGGCGCCGCTGCTCCGCGAAGCCGTTCCGGCCTGTCCCGGCCACCGAAATCCCGCGCTCCGGCCTAGAGAAGCCCCGGAAGAGGCGGTGCAGCGCACCCCGAGGCTGTTTCCGGCTTCGGCTCGGCCGGGGAGCCCGGAGTTGTTGGGGGTATGCCGTGGGCGGGGCGTGGATGAGAGAACCTGGGGGAGGTGAAGAACTAGTGGGTTGTCCTGGGAGTAGACAACGGGGAAAAAAAGAAGGGAGGGCCAGGGGATGCGGTAGGCGGGACCCAAGGCAGGTAGCACCCTGCAAAGTTCCAACCTGCGCAGCTCTCCGTCCACGGCTTAGCCTCCCAGCCTTTTACCTCGCAAAATGCCGTCCTGCTGAGGTCACTGCGGAGCCCACCGCTGGCCAAGACCTGGAGCAGAGCAAGGAAGGCTTCGTAGAGGTAGAGGTGCACAAAGGCGGGGAAGCAGACTGGGGACATTGGGATCCCCTTTAGACCGATCTTTAGGTGTTTGAGCAACGCCCATGTAGAGGGAACGTTCAATGGGAACCAGCCAGCCCAAACCTGCTGGAGAAAACAAAATCTCACTCCCGTTATAAATGACCCCCCACCAGCTTTCTTCTCCCAGGAGACATAGGACAGCCCTGTCCCCACAGGCTTCACTCCATTACTCTCTAATGGTCCCCACCTCCTATCCTCCCATCTCTCTTACTCCTCATAGTAAGCAGAAGAAACTTGAAAAATCAGATCATGGCCAGGAGCATAGCTCACACCTGTAATCCTAGCACTTCAAGAGGCCTAGGTGGGTGGATCACCTGAGGCCAGGAGTTCAAGACAAGCCTGGCCAACATGGCCAAACACCATCTCTACCAAAAATACAAAAAATCAGCTGGGCGTGGTGGTGCATGCCTGTATCCCAGCTACTTGCTTGGAGACTGAGGCAGGAAAATTGCTTGAGCCTGGGAGACAGAGGCTGTGGTGATCCCACATTGAGCCACTGCACTCTAGCCTGTGTGACAAGGCGAGATTCTGTCTCAAAAAAAAAAAAAATTCAGATCATGTAATTCTGCTGTAAAGACTCTCCAGTTGCTTCCCCATACTTGAAATGCAATATAAACTTTCTTGCCGGTGGCAGGGATGATCTGCCCCTGCTGACCTCTGCCCCCTGGTGCTAGCCTACAGCCTGGCCTGTTGGCATGGCACACCATGCTGGCCTTCATATTAGGGCCTTTGCACTGGCTGATGGTTTTTTAAAAGCTTTTTCTCCAACAGCCTGAAGTCGCTCCCGACCAGGCCCATTCCCCTTCCTCTGTCTGCTTGGCTTTGGTCGCAGCATTTGCTCCATGCAGTACAGGCAGAGCAATGCTTGTATGTCCAAGACTCAGTGACCAGCTTCCCTCCTGCAACAGGTCCCTCCTCCCCTATTACTCCCTTGCTCCTAGTCACAATCTACAGGAAGCCCCTGAGCCCAGGTGCCAAGGTGCATCTTGCTTGGCTGCTTGCTGTTGCATCACCTTCATTAGGGCTGTTTTTGCTCCTTCATTAAATTAAATTCCAGGAAGCAGTGCTAATGACAGCCCTAACGAGCTGCTGGAGAGGCTACCAGCCCCAGCCTTAGGACAGCATGGTAAGGCGGACTAGGCAATAAGGTAATAACTGAACAAAGCAGTAGCTCCTGGGGATAGAGCTGATTATCATTTTCCAGGCCCTCCAAGGACCCAGGGCTTCCCAGGGGTGCTGGCCTTTGGAGGCTGCCTATGCAACAGGCACAGTGGCAGGTTGTACCATCAGCTCTTCAAGGACAAAGAGAAGGAGGGAGGTTAAGTTTAGTCCTTGGCCCCAAAGCCCTGAGGGCTCCTGAGTTCCCTGCAGGGCTTAGATAGCTCCTCTCCAGTCATACAGGTGCACTCTGAAGGCCAGGACCCATTGGGTTTGTAGGGCTAGACACAGGTCACTGGCTTGGAGATGTTGGTGCCCCTACCTCAGCATTCTCTGGAGACTTGGGAACCCCCTATGTGGCTTGTTCCTCCGTGATGCCTCATGGGAGTCCCTTCTCACACCAGTGTCCTCTTCTTCTTTTTCTTTTTCTTTTTATTTTTTTTTAAGATGGGGTTTCACCATGATGGCCAGGCTGGTCAGGCTCCTGACCTCAGGTGATCCACCCACCTCGGCCTCCCAAAGTGCTAGCATTACAGGCGTGAGCCACCGCGCCCAGCCACCAGTGTCCTCTTGCTCTCCCTATTCTGGCTGGGTTGGCCTCCTCTCTGGTTCAGGAGCATCCAGCTCTCCTTCCCACCCCAGGGCCCTTGCACTTGTTGCTTCCTCTGTCATCACTCTCCTGGCTTGCTGCAAGACTGGTCCTAGGCCAGGCACAGTGGCTCACGCCTGTAATCCCAGCACTTTGGGAAGTTGAGGTGGGTGGATCACTTGAGGTTGGGAGTTCAAAACCAGCCTGACCAACATGGAGAAACCCTGTCTCTACTAAAAATACAAAAAATTATCCAGGTGTGGTGGCTCATGCCTATAATCCCAGCTACTGGGGAGGCTGAGGCAGGAGAATCACTTGAATCCAGGAGGCAGAGGTTGTGGTGAGCTGAGATCATGATTCAAGGTCCCCTCCTCAGACTGTCTTCTCTTGCATTTACCTCCCAGTGGCTCTAGTGTCACCCTGTTGATTTCCTCCGAAATGGTGAAGTTCATTTCCCTGTTTGTTTGTTTGGTGTATGTTCCTAGAGGACAGGGCCCAGCTGCCTTTTTTACCATAGGGTTCTCAGCACATTGGCAGGCAATATGTTCAGGGAACAGTGGTTGAACAGATGACCCCTCCCTCTGGATCCTCCCGTACAGCTTCCCAGCCCCCACCCCTGTGTCAGGTTGTGCCCCCTTGCCTAATCCAGATACTTATGGGGAAGGAGTGGAGGGGCCTGAATTCTCCAAGTCAAAGCCAATGATCTGGAAGAGGGTGGATGACCAGAAAGGGAGATTTTGGGATCCAGGACCCCCAGGCTTGCAGGTTTTCCTCCTGGGGGAAGAGAGGCCTGGGAAGAGGGGTCTGGCAGGGAGCAGGGAGAGAGGGCAGAATAGCTGACTCCAGTCTCAGAACGGCCACTGGGCTAAGAGGCAGGAAGGGGAAAGCGCAGGAGATGCACCAGGAAGTGGAGCCTGCCCCAGGGCAGTAAGGAGGGAGTAAGCTGTGACCACTGAGGTCTATGAGCAGTAGCTGCAAGGCTGTGATTGAGTAGTCACAGGTCCTTGGCCAGGGACTCGCTGTCACTTGGGAGCCATGGAGGTAGGGTGGTCAGTATCCTGAACTCTGGGCATCCCTGTGGGGTCCCACCTGGTCTTGGACTCTGGGCAGTGACAGGCACACCTACCCTGAAACTGCCTCTGGGGAAGTGCTAGCAGCCTCCCCTTCCTGGAGCCTGCAGGCAAGGGTGTCACAGCCCACTGAGAGGGTCTTCATTTCTTGCCCCAGTCAGGGCTGCTGCTCAATAGGAACTCAGCCCATGCTGGACCTGCTCTGCGGCCTGTGGTGAACCCCAAGGCTATTCTGGCTGTAGGGGTGAGCCAGGAGCTGCCACTTCTCCATTCCAGCTGAGGTGCCACCCTCAGCTCTGCTGAAGTCATTCCATTGTCCTTTATGGTCTAGTCCAAGCGGTGCTGGGCCTGGTGGGCATGGGGACAAGTCATGTCTCCTCTCATGCTCATGAGGCCCTGGCTAGGCAGCTACCCTCTGCCCCAAAAATGACCTCTCCTGAAAAGACTCCTGGATTCCTGAGTGTGAAGAAACCAGGATGCCCAAGGTACCTCACTGATGACTGCGGCTGGGTCCTAGCCCACTCTAAACCTCAGCTGACTCAGCTGCAAAGCAAGGGGTTTGTTTTTCCAGCTCTCAGCCTTGATTTTCTCACTGGCTCTTCCCCAGACCTCCCGTCTCAGACCTACCAGCCTGCCTTTGCATGTACTCTTCCATCTTCTTACAAGATTCTTCCTCAGTGTTCTGCCTCTAGCACTTGCCGCATCACCTCAAAGAAAACTTCCTGACCTTCCCTGGCACCATTGGTTTCTCTCTTCTCTGCATATACAACTACATGAATATTTCCATAGGGGCAGCAGCTCCCAGCTCCAGGATAAAGAGACCCCTGGCAGGGTGGGGTAGAGTGTGTAATTCATTCATTTAATTTGACACGTATTTACCTGCCACCCTGCAAGGGGCCTGGAATCAGGGATATGAGTGGTACCTACCCACCACCAGAATACAGGGATCTGGCTGGGGAAGGGGAAGCCCCAGGACAATGGGACTCAGAGAGGCTCAGCTCACAGCCAGGGAATGAAAGGTGGGGAGGAGGGATTAAATTAACAGGGTAGAGGGATGGGAAGGAAGAGGCAGGGAATGGAGAGAACAAGGCAAGCCAGATGGTTGGAGTGCCAGTGTGTTGCAAGTGGAGGGACATGAGGTGGACCCTTGAGCGGGGACAGTCATAAAGCCTTACAGAAATGGCCATTACTGAGCCAGGCATGGTGGCTCATGCCTGTAATCACAGCACTTTGGGAGGCCAAGGCAGGAGGCTTGCCTGAGCCCAGGAGTCTGAGACCAGCCTGGGCTACATGGTGAGACCCCATCTCTATTTAAAAAAAAAAAAAAAAAAGGGGTGGGTGTGGTGGGTCAAACCTGTAAACCCAGCAATTTTTTAGGCCAATGCGGATGGTAAATGTGAGGTCAGGAGTTAGATACCAGCCTGGCCAACATGGTAAAACCCCGTCTCCACTAAAAATACACAAAAAATTGGCTGGGCATGGTGGTGTGCCCCTGTAATCCCAGCTACTTGGGAGGCTGAGGCAGGAGAATCGCTTGAACCCAGGAGGCGGAGGTTGCAGTGAGCCAAGATTGTGCCACTATACTCCAGCCTGGGTGACAGAG